>VZSZ01007028.1:113134-184472 GCA_013398815.1 Ibidorhyncha struthersii | reverse complement strand
TTTAATTTTGGGGATTGGTGTCTGCTAATTGGCCATCATTCTTAAAACTGAGGAAATCATAGAGAAAGGTTCATGACTTTTACTAGTATTCAACATACATTTACGATACTGCAGGCTTTCATTGCCAAAATATACCCATGGGAGATTTTGTGATGTCCTTCTCTAAATGCTCCTGGCATTCAGATGTAACCAATAAACATATTTCACCATCTAATCTTGAAGGATTGAAGGAAATACAAATGACCCTTTTAGATGAGCAGATGTTAAGAATTTCAATCTGCGTAATACTCCTGGCATTCCAGGTGAAAACACAGTGCATGTCACTAAAACCCTGAGATAAAATACAATTCCAGTTATTTGGCCTGCTCATTATCAGAGAGTTGTACTGTGTTTATTCATCAAATTAAAATCTTGTCCTGTTTGTGTGTGATCATCCAGCATCATACATAGGTATAAAATTGTGTGTGTGTAAAAATATTTTCACTATATTAAAAGTAAAATCCTCTGAAATATTTACATTTCTAATCATAACACTTAAAAGCTTTCAGAAGTTGTTTGACAAATTTTTCACTGATGAAAGAATCTCATTTACTGTAATATTTCCCTATTAGATAGAGTGCACAGGACATTGTTAATGTTTATAATATGTGGAAATTAAAAGCAAACAGTTTCCATTCTCTATCTTTTACAGCTGTATCAGAAGATAAAATGCTAACTTTTCAGTTTGCCAAATGGAGTAGAGAATCAGTAGTGTGTTTCTGATTCCTAATTCAGAAATATCAACCTAAAGTTGCCAGCAACCTCCTGTCAGTGCAAATCCTCCACACTGACACATCAGCTTAAGTACATGGAAACGTCTTTGTGAAGTCAAGGTCATGCCTCTGAAATAAATACTAAGTTTGTGAGTCATTGCATTATTTGATAATAGAACATGCTCTTTGTTTCTCTATGTACATTATAAGCTGGCTCTTTAGAGCAGAGGCTTCTCTCTTATTCACATTTGTTCAGCACAGGCCGGCCTGATATTGCCCAGCCCTCAAAGTAACGAACAGAATATTCTGAAAAGTAAAGGAAAATATTATCCGGGACAAGACTGAACCTAGTTATACTACATTATCACAAGGAACCATCAGATCAACAATGTGGTCCTTAACACACTAGGTTAAGAACAAGGAGATTCTGCCTGTAAATGTATTCTATTACTGAAAAGAACTAACATTTCAGTAATATTAAGGTAGTAAATTCAAGTAAAAATAATATTTTAAAGTTTTTCTTTCTTCTAAAGTGGCATATTGTCCTATAATTAAAAGCAATGATATACACACGTTACAGATATGTAAGAGTGTGTGTACATATACACAAATTCACAACCAC
Source organism: Ibidorhyncha struthersii (assembly GCA_013398815.1). Lineage (NCBI taxonomy): Eukaryota > Metazoa > Chordata > Aves > Charadriiformes > Charadriidae > Ibidorhyncha > Ibidorhyncha struthersii. The sequence goes on along the minus strand of VZSZ01007028.1, from coordinate 183,098 downwards.
ACCAAATTTTGTTTTAGTTTTTGAATGTAAGATAATCTAATTATTCTGAATCAGGTCTTACAGAGTTGTGTCTGTATCACATAATTTGATTACCCAGTGTTCAGGGGAAAGAAAATGGCTGCAGAAAATCAACCAGACAAAAAAAATTAGTTCTTATTGCCTGAGAAGAGAGAGGGTCTAAGGAGGTGGACTAGTAATTTCACCCTGAACAGTGGGTACATTGATCACTTAAGTCTACATTTTTCAGAAAAAAAAAAAAAAAAAAAGAGTAGCTATAGCAAGGGCAATATTTTTCTTTCATTTTTTAAATAACTTTTCTTTTGAATATTAATTTTTCGCATGATGTCTATTGAGTTTCATTCTGAAATTATGTTTTATATCTAGTAAGGAATTTCAGGGACTCTAAAGTGTGCCATCCCAGTTGTACAATTCAGCTTTTTTTCTTAAGGGCATGACACCTGGATGTGTTTAAGTGAGGGGGAAGAGTAATCTGATTTCAGAAACTTTAAGGAGTTCAGAATCTGACTTCAGAAATCTTTGAAATATATTATAGACTCCTATACAACATGGAAAGTATCCAAATAAACCTCTCCTCACGCCTTACTCTCTCCCAATGACAGTGTGCAACTGGTGGTCCAATCTATGTGGAAAGAGCTGGTGTGGGATGCATTATTAACACGACATATAATCCTCTCCCAATTTAGCAGAACTGGAGTTGTGTAACCAGCAGCAGCTGTTAAGAAAATCTTGCAATTAGTTTCTGAAACTTCCCTTCAGTAACAGTAACATTTCCATGATGCTACACTAATGGATTTATATGCTAGAAACAGAAATTAGAAGACACCACAAAGAAAAATTATAACTGAAAAAATTGCTAAAGTCTCCAAAAGCCTTTAAGAAAGATCACATTTCCATAGTTTTTTACATTGCATGACATTTATTGCAGAAGAAGCATCAGTCAGACATGATCTCATTCCCAAAAGATTCTCTGCAAACTCAGAACAAGGGTTGTGTATTTGAAAAGCGTAGCAAAGATAGTTATGCACAAGAATGGTGGTTCTTAGGCAGTATCCCTTCTTTGGTCATCATAGAGAACTACATCCCAAATCTCATAATTGCACTGAGTGGAAGCCCAAATGGACCCATGAGCTTAAATGACACATGCTGCTGGATATAAAATTGTATTTCATGTGAAAAATGACACTAGAATTTGTCTGGAATTTAAGAGAGCAAGTTAGACAAGGCAGCAAGACAAACTTGATTGGCTGTAGCACAAAACCCCACAGTCGCATAAAACACGTGGACAAGCCCCTATTCTTACACAGTTAAAGAGAAATATCTAAAGCCAATGATGAAATTAGTATAGATGTATCTATTATACATGTGGAAAAGCTTGCAGCTTTTTTGCCCTTGCTTTTTGCCCTTGCAGGCAAAGTCTGACTTTAAGCATGAACTTTTCCCAAGTTAGTTCTACTACAATATTTGGAAAGCTCAACCAAAATCATGTCACACTATTGGTTTTTGACACAAGGAAACTGACTTTTTACACCTTTTTATTATTTAGGCATTTATTAAATAAGCTATTGCTTTTGAACTAACAGATATTCTTCTGATGGAGCTACTATTAAGATATCCTGTAGATATATTCATAGTCTTTTACTATGACACTGTTAGAATTGACACTGCAGGTCTTAATAACACAGTAAATATTCTTGGTCATACTGGAAGACTTAGGGATATCAGTACAAGACACTGCTTTTTTATATACTATATATTTCATCAATACAATTACAGGGGCACATAACACCCTGCATGTGTTTTCTGTTAAATTATAAATGAATACATAAATATGGTAGCTGAATACAGTAAATAATCAACAAAATAAAGAACAAAATGTGCACACAAGTAAGGGTTGAATTATAGAAGAGTATGTTAATAATCAACAATTGTTACTGCCATTTTGAAACTCCATGGGAGGACAAAGGGGTATTACGGTTTGAAGAACAATAAAAAATGGTTCAATGGAGGTTTCCACTTCTTTTAAATGCTTGTTTGCCTTCAGTATTAGAACACTATAATTAATTGTGGACAGATATAGTTTTCTTTAAAGAGAGGAGAATGAAAAAGTGGAGTGCAGAGTGAAAAGAAAGACCAGCACAAGGTATGAATGCAAGGAAACACATAATAACCACATGCGTATGAACACAAAATCATTTTGAGCCATGATGTGGCAGTCATTTAAAAAAAAACAGAATCAGTTTTTGGTTTAAAGCTTGAGATTTTCTTTCAGTTGAAGACCTTCAGAAGAAGTTTTTAGTTAAAAAAAAAAAAAAAACAAACAAATGAAACAAAACAAGAATAAAACCTGTAAACCTTTACTGAATTTTTGTTTGAGCACTTCTCACAGTTTCTTTAAAAACAAAATTCACATTAGAATCTTTGACAAGTTTAAGTGAAAGGCATATACGGTACATTATAGAAAGGAGAAGGAAAAAAATTTCCTTTAATACTTTTTGTAATACCTAAGTCAAATTTTTGACTTAGAGCAGTAGGACTGCTGCTGGGCATATCAACGAGAACCTACCATATATAAAACCAGAGGAAATGCCTTACTGGGTCAGCCCAATAGTTCCTGTGGCCAAACATTGTGTCTGGCAGTAATAATAGGAAACTCTGTTTAGACACATGAGCTTGGTCAACTTTCTGTGTTTCATTTCTTTTGTACTCACCCAACATCTGTACTTCTTATATTAGAAAAGCTGGACAGGACACCCCAGATTGGTCCTTTCAATGTCCATTTATTGATCTGTTGCACTCAAATTTACCTAGCACCTTTATGACCCTACTGATAACATCTAACACCACAGTGTTGATAAAACAAAATGCGTGTTTGGTTATAGTGAGAAAATGCACAACAGAAAAGTCTGTTTTAAATACACGTCACTGCAGAAATCTGTCTTGGGAATATACAACATATGTAAATCATTTGGTAGTCATACAAATTAAACCTTACCTACAGCTCTCCTGCAGATGATAGGATCAGTTATTCCTTCTCCATATTTTTACTTCCTTGAGATTTGAATATTCACCCCCTACAATGCGGGAGGTTTAATGCAGTCAAACTTTGTGAAATGCTTTGGGATGTTAAGGAAGAGAAAGCCACACAAGTGAAAACTGTTATTTCCTGTGCTTTCCTGTTTGACCAACAATACGCCTTTGCTTTGGAAAAGGCTAGTGAGCGTATTCAAGTTAATTAACAAACTAAGAGTTTAATTTAACAAGGCAAAAAAGTAAAAATGAAAAATGGATCTACGACCTCCATTTTTGTTTTAAGATTTGCTCTACAGAAGAACAGCAGAGATTGAGATTGAAATTGCAATGCAGCAGCAAAGCTATTATTAAAGCCATTTGTTGTTAGATGATGGAGAAAGGGGAATGAAATAGAGTGTTGCTAATAGGGACATATTCAGCAAATTTGTGACCTTTTTGTTAGCAAAATGCAAAGCTCTTTCACATAGAATATCAGTACAGCGCTACCACTGTTTTCAGTGTATGTTGACTGAACTGTGGAGTTTTGGAATGTACACCTAGAGGGAAAAATCCTCACATTCACAAAGCAGCATGGATTAGAGGAAAGAGGTGGGCCAAATCACTAATTCCCTACTTGGGCAAAGCTCCTGTTTGTCTCAGTGGTATTGCTGCTCAGACAATTGTTGCATGCAGAGATTTTCATCTGATTAAAAAAGTATGGAAATATACACCAGAACGAGGCAGATATAGCATCATCGAGTTTCTGATTTCAACACTGAAAATCAGGTTAGATAAGAGTTTCTGTCACTCTGTATTATGCTTTTACATTTTCATATGATTACAGGTGTAAATGGCAACAGCTTCAGGAAAGTTTCTTTAAATGTAAACAATTTTCTTCCTATGCCAGCTTCAGGAGAGTTTCTTTAAATGTAAAAAAGTTTTCTTCCTATGCCAATTTTTGAGTAATGCCTCAGTAACCAATTAAGACCAAATGACTTCACTCCAGTCAGACAGTAAGTGAATAAACCTGAACCCGTGGTCAAGTTCCAGCTTAGACAGCAGCCAGTTTCTGTATTCCACGAATACTCATGCTTGTCACAAGCTGTCTGCATCCAGTTTCTAAAGGAAATTGGTGTGCAGACTGGCTTACTCCATATTTAACGCTAGCTTCAGCAGTAATTAAAAATTAGGAGACGATCTTCAGGAAATCAATTAATTATGCATGCAAAATGCACCAACTAAATTTGGACGCACAATTAGATGACTAATCATAGTTTGAAAAGGTTGTGAATTGCAGTTGCACACTTAAAAGGATGCTGGTGACCTATCCTATCCCAGATGCCTGTACTTTCCTGTTTAGAAGCTTCCTAATTTGTTTGGTACTAAGGTCTGTTAGTCAGATATTTGACACACCTGTGATGCAAGAAAACGCCTGACAAACTGTTCACACTGGCGATACTAGCAAGTGTCAACATCAAGAGTCCAGAAACTTCAATATTCAAATTTCTTTGCTCACTAATGGGAATACCCTTATCCCCAATTTTGTGGAGTTTCAATGCAAGTCTCTCCAGAAACTTGCATTTGCAACAAATCAGTGTTATTAAAAAATGAACGTCTGTTTGGGCTGGCATGTGGGGTAGTATTTATCAGCCTAGATTTGCATACGAAGCTCTGGGGGGAAAGATAAGTTACATCTGTCCTGAAACTACTATCCCACTTCAAAACCAATGTTATTTAAAGGCAAATATCAACAAATTTGAGAATAAAATATTACTTCCAATGCTGCATGTTCTACTATATTTCCCTGCATGACATCACAACAGGACGATCTCTAGTTGTGTGACAAATTTAATAAGCTACTGCCTAACCATCTGACTAGCTTACCCCAGATTAATTCCAGTTTTATCTTTCAGGGATCACTTCATCTTCTGATGGAAGTTCCCAGTACAGTTCAACTTGGTTCACAGCAAAACTTCAATTTTTACAATATAATCAGGTCTTGCCAATTCACTTATAGGCTTTTGAAACTTCATTTGTTTTGCTTTGTTTTATTTTGTTTAATACATTTGTATCCAGAACCTACAACCACGATGGAAATGTTGCATCTCTCACTGTTTAAGTGCAAGCACGAAGCGCACAACAGCTGTCATCAGCCGTTAAAGGGTTTTCCTTCAGCAGATTAAAAATACAGAACGGGGTCAGGTCACAGAACAAGTGAGTGATAAGAGTGGATGACTAGCACTCATTTCTCCCAGCATGTACTTCAGCTCCCACTGCTTTTCTATGGAAGCAATAGCTCTCTTCTATATTTGACTACAAAAAAGATTTAGTGCATGATTATAAAAAAACAAAACAGAGGAACAGACTAGCTTTCTGCTTTTTTCTAATAATTTTTATTTCACTGCTTCTGGAATCACCTGACATAACACCTGATGTGAGAGAAATACAGCCCTGAAGGCAGACCATGTAGCTATTTAGAGTGTAATAAGTCACATTATACATGAAAATATGACAACAACATCATATCTCACTCAAATGCTAAAAACTTTGGGGAGGAAAAATGAAATTTTTTAGATTCACCATTTAGACATTAATATCTGTAGAAAATATTTCCCATGAGAAATATCACAGTGGTGTGGTCAGGTTTGCCATTTTTTTGGCCTTTCCCTCCCATCGAAAGGGAGAAGTAGAAAGAATATAGGCCAAATTCCCATGCTGTAATCTACTATGAGTTATGTTTTACTCTGAAAGCAATCTTTAATAATCATATTCTCTTGAATGGAACAATTTGGAAATAAAATATCAGTCAAGTCAGTCGGAACCTTTCCCTCTCTTTAGGGATCAAAGTTATCAAGAGCAGAAAATTCCTTGGAGATGTCCCTTCAACTAATGTCCTATCTGAAATCTGACAAGTTAAACTGTATCTTCTCCACTAAAATAATTTCATGACCCTCCCAAGTGTGTAGGACAATAGAAAGTAGAAGTAAATTGAACAGGAACACGAAGCTGATATTTGAAGTTATTACAGAGCGGATATCCCGAATCCAAATACAGAGGATACATTATGATACACTCAGACTGGATGGTGCCTCCCTTGGTAAGTATTCCTTGGTAAGTATACCTATTTCTCTCATACTACTAAACATATCAAATAATAGCAAACCCTGTCCAATTCACCTTCCATCTGGAAACTGAGCACAGTGACTATAGTCACAAGACTGTGTTAAACAAAACCATTTCTATACCTTATGCAAATCACACTTGTATTGTGATGACCTGCAAATATGACTGAAGGCCCAAATCTGTCTCACGTACGTGGTGTGGTATGCTGCACTCCAAGTATTTCCATGTAATACAGTTCTATAAAATGTGGCAGATAATGATTTATGGTATCAATATCTCTGATGCTTTCTTTAAGGATTTTCCATACACTGGAAAATGTATTTTCATATATTTTTAGAAACGGAAAAATGTTTTGAACAACCTTGAGTTTGTTATTCAGTCTACTATATTCACTTTGGCTTTACTAGTAACCACAATGATAGCGTCCTGTGTTATGTTTGCAAATAGAAGACCTCAGTATTTCCTTCTCCTGTATTATATGTAATTGGAGAGTTCCAGTCTATACAGTCTTGGGAATGTTACTTAAGCACTGGTTTAAGCTGCAGAAAAAGAATTTCACCAGTGAGTGACAAATGAGCTCATAGAATCATAGAATCGTCTAGGTTGGAAGGGACCTTGAAGATCATTGAGTCCAACCATTAACCTAAGACTGCCCAAACCACCACTAAACCATGTCTCTAAGTACCACATCTACCTGTCTTTTAAATATCTCATCTTGCACTATTCTGAGATGTACATGTTTTTAATGTACATGTACACCTCAGATGCATTACTAGTAAAAAAGAAAATCAGCTTATACTTCTGACAAGGTTACAGAACAAAGTAGTGTCAGACTGCAAGAGGTAAAGATGCAGTAAAAAATACTTCTAATGGGGATTAGAGTGCTTTAAGTGTTTTGTTACACTTCCATTCTCCAGAAAATCATATTTTACAATCCTGGCTCAAAAATTTAACATTTGTCTTGTGTAATTATCATTAAAGACCACTACCGTAAACATATTTATCATTTTATTGAGAGAGAATATTCAGGACATGAATGATGAAAGGAATAGGATATCAGGTAATACCTAAAAATGCTGTGGTTGTACAACAGAGATAAAAGAAAAATATTAGCATAATGCGTACTTAAAAATGCCATTTCAAAACTCTTGGGTTTTCTTAGGTCTAAACAAGAATATGTCCAACCTTTTTTCCTGGAATACACAAACAATCTATACTATGTCTTAATGTTGTAAATGAAATCTTTGTGCATCACTATCAGTACCACCACTGGCTGTCCTTGATATGTTATTCCTTGTAAATTAAGTTGTTGTTACAGCACACTATCCAATAATAAATGAACAACAGTGCTAGACAGCCCCAGTGCATCCCAGAAGCCGTTGTTTTAGCAGTGCATGTATCGCTAGCTTCTTCATATGTGTTAGCTTATATATTCATATATATACTTTTCAGTGTTTACAGGAGTTTAAATTTTGGTGAGTAGAAGGTATAAAACATCTGAAGAGAAAAAAAAAAGAATAAATAAATAAATAAATAAAAAGATAAAACTAAAAAAGCAAGGTACCAGGTGGCAGCCTTGTTGTTGCATTCATCTTATAAGTAATGTGTCATTTTTTTCCATAACAAGCACATCCTGTATTGTGTGTGTCCATTCAGTCATTGATAGAATTTCTGTGCTTTTCCAATTTCTCAGAATGACACTTTTCAATGCCATGATCATGGCTGAGAGCAGAGGTCACCACACTGCCTCCTGGTCAGCAATTTCAGGCATAGCAAAATAAAAGATGTGTCAATTTGTGTTTGGTTGTTTTGGGAAGCAGGGCTTTCTTTTTTATTTGTTGTAGTCTAAGTGACAGACTTTCTGATGAAGCCATTCACCATTCATTCTTCCTCCTTTCAGACAGTGTGTGATACAATCATACTTAGATTTCTAATGTTACCTTTATATGCTCAACAGCTTCTTTTGCATGTTTAGTTCTAAAAGGATGACACACAGAACACACTGGTTTAGTTTGTTATTTGCAACATTAAGAAGGAAGATACTCCTTTCTGTTACGCTTTACATAGGATTGTGTAATGAATCTTTGAAATACAATTGAAGAAAGAAAAAAAAAATAGAGGATCCTTTTAGTTGTGTTGTTTCTCTGCTCTTATCAGTAGCAGTTAAGAGACAAATCACAGTATATACATGTTATGTCCATTTTCCATATATAAATAACAAAAGCTACCTCTGATATGCATTTTTTTTTCTTTCCCAGTTCCTTTTAGGTTTAAAGAGCTATGTCTTTTCTACATAGCTTTTAGTTAGCAAAATGAACTAACTCTGTCTCCCAGTTGAGATCATCATCTTCCTCATCTAACTGGACAAAATGCAGTATTTTACAAAGTCTCTGCTATTTCATTTTGTAGTCCTGAGATGATAATAAACATCTGGGAAAGTACATTTTTACAACTAAAATGCTGTTTAAATGCAGACCTTTCCTACATCCCAGTGCTAGACCCTAAATGTTGTTTATAGTGACAATGGATGCACTGAGATTTGCAAAGTACTTTGTTTCACTTTAGTCATGTTTCCTATTCACCGACTGTTAATAGAAGGAAAATCCTGAAACAACTCAATGTTACCAAGGCAGGGTTTTCTAAACTGTTTCTAGAGCTTGCCCATGCCATGAGAAGGCAAATTCAGAAAACTCTGACAAGTAAATCTCACTGAAGTCCTCTAACCATGTTTATACCTTATCTTTGAAACTCATTACACAGAGTATGAAATTAATTTGCATTAAAGCACTTTTTTTTTTTTCATAAGATATGCTAAACACTGATTACAAAAATTTCATTATTGGATTTCTTTACAACAAGCGTACAGGTACAAGGAGTGTGGCTATTTAAACAGACACACTTGATGTCAATATAGTAGTGCCAAAGGAAATCAATACAGTTTTTACAATATGCTATTCCTTCCTTGGTTTCAAGTAAAGGTTATCCCCTAAATGTGTGAAATGAGTAACATAAATATTATTTATCACACTTTTTTTGCCTTCCTACTCTTGTTTAGGCTGGGAAAATGAAGTTTAAAAATATACTCCTACAAGACAACATTTTACACATACTTCTCCTGTCTCCTTTCAATACAAAATATCTACCTAAACTTCCTCTTTAGCAGCCACAAAACCTGACTTTTTTTTTTTTTTTTTTCCACTAGGAAGAGAGAGGATGAAATATTTTCCCATGAGAGTTGTATTGATCAACACATGCATGAAATATCATTAAGCTCCTACTGTAGTATCTCTTTTCAACAAATACATCTAACTAACAACTCTGAGTTATTTCCACTTCAAGTCTTTCCATGCCGGCTCTGCTGGGATGAGACAAAACCCTCAGAATGACCATTAATGTTTTGTGGATCTATTGCTCTTCATTCAAGGAGTGTTCATGAGAGAAGTGTGAAACAGACAGATCTTCTTCAAGGTCAAACTTTTTTTTTCTGCAATGAATGCTGCTTTTGCCTCCCCCTTCCACTCACCAGTATGAACTCAAAATGCAAGACTCATCCTGAATGTAGGGGGAGTTCTTGCTGCTCATGGCGAAATAAATAAATAAATAGATCACATTCTTACTGGAATGTAAGAAAGATAAGAAAATGGAAGAGACAGGTTGGAGGCAGCCTGAGACATGTTGAAAACAGCAAAAATCAGTGCACATCCCTGACCTGTCACTAGCTATGGTAATGCAGGGAAAGCACTTTTTAGGCTACCAAAGTATCAATTTCAGCAAAGAGCCATAACAAGGTGGTTCATTCAGCTCTTTTAAGATAGTTGTCTCTTATGAGAACTGGATCAAAAGGCAGCAGAGAAAATTAAGCTACATACCACAATAGAGCAAAGAACAGTGCTTACAAACACTTAAACACATAAACCAATGTCTCTGTTGAAGAAACATAAAAAATGCATCAGATTTTTTTTTAACAATAGACCTGGATTTCTCTGCTAGAAAGCACAATAGCAATTTATTACTTTAAAAAGTCTTAAGTTATGTCTGCCCTAAATGCTATTTTGATCTTGCCAGGCCAAATATTTTTGGCCAGCTATGGCACTATTACAAGCAGTGTGGGATTACTAGTGTCTGTTCAGTGAATCCAGAATGGTTTCCTTGCTGATACAGATCTCACAGTGAACATTTTAAGTCTGTAACATAAACAAGTATAAAAGTAATTGTGTGTGAATGAAAAGAGTCTCCCCTGGGGAAAAAGCAATAACTTTTTTAATATATTGCGGGAACTTACTTAAGGTAACTTAATTTTTACTCCAAAATCTAAAGTGCTCAGGATGCTTAACACTAGCAGTATTTCTTAAGAAAGTAAGAAAGAATAGATTTCTGAGAACTCATCTCAAAAATTTCTTCAAAGACCAGATAATCATGTTGTTAAAACTGCAACGATTGGCCTTGGTGCATTAAACCTTCTTGTATTTATTCTTTTAGTTAGATGTAGCAAAACAGGGAAAAAAAATCAGGAGAAAAAACAAGGCAACTCCATTTTCTTCCTCTCAGGGGCATGCTACTATAAGCTTTGTTTAGGTGTTCATATAGCTGCAAAGTAGGTCCTCTGTTGTCACCCAGTGCTAAGCCTGTCAAATCGAGTACTTCCATGTAAATTCTGCCCAAAAAGTGTTTTTGTTTTTTTCTGTTTAAGACTGTTTTTCCTTAGTGTTTGGAGTCAGACACAGGAACCAAATGAAACTTGCATTCAGGTTAATAAACTCCAAAGTGTGCTCACAGCAGGTGACTTCAGTGGCTGCTGTGGCATGATTTATGCCATTTCACTACTTCTTCACTCTTCCAGGCTCAGAATGCGTATTATTTTTCATACTAGTTATATTAGGGGACACCACAGATCCACCTGAGCATTACACTACGTTATTAGCAGGTATGTTTTCAAAGCACCATGCACAGCTACTTAGCTCTAACAGCTCTGAAAACTTGCACTATCACACCCCCACCTCCCTCAAAAGAAATAACCCTTCTCTTCCCTCCTCATTCAGTGTTATGCTTCCTGAGCAACATCTATGGACAGATTCTTTGGCCCTTAATATTGTAATTTAAGCCTTTACATCCTCACGGTTGGAGAGTGAATGTAGAAGTACTCTGTATGCATGTACTTCCTTGTAGCTTATTAATGACAGCATTTTTTCTTCTTAATATTCTGCCCATGTTCCTGTTCACAGGAAGGCTGAATGATGTAGACTGTTTCTTGAAATCTTTGCCTTGATGATTTTTGCTTCCTTTATTCACGTCAGCATGAGGTACAATCAAGAAATAAAAGCCTATTTTTGAGATACTGATAGGAATAGCAGAGTGCTTCCCTCCTCACCCCTCCCCTGCACTCTCTCCCTTTTCTTTTTGGGGGAAATGATAAGTTTTATGTAGGGCTTTCTTTGGGAATCAGATTGATTTTGTCTTCCTGTTCAGTGCTCATCTGTAAATCCTGCCAAAGGGAAGTCTGTACACAGGTCAGTTTCTTCTGAAAGTTTATTCCCATTGTGAAAGTTCATTCCCAATCTTAGTGCTTTTTGCAGGTATTTGATCTATAGCTTCAATTACCTCCCCCTCCCTTTTGAAATTCTGAACTTTTTTATGTTTCTATAATGTGGAGCTAACAGAATACTTGGTAATAATGCCACATACATTAAACCTTCTGCAGTGACCCACTGAGGTAAACAGAGAGTTATTAATTCTGTCTCTATTACTATTTTGGGATGAGGTTTATAACTTATTATAAAGCATTTGGTAAGTCACCAAGTATTGCTCAAAGAGTTTCTCAGTGTGCAATACAACATGTGAGTTTCCTTTTATCCTACAAGCTGTATTAAATCATATAAAATCCTTGAAGAAAGAGTAAATAAACCACTAGATTTTTTTCAGCAAAAATCAGCTGGTTTATATGACCGAAGTCTCACATGAAAACTGTGCTTAAAGTCATAATTTATTTTCCCATAATTTTTTTCTGGAGATAACTAGATTCACAAGCCCAGGAACAGTTTTCCTACACAAGTTTATTATTAATGCCATATAGTATATTTTTGATCAGCCACACATAAAGAGGCTTTGTTCTGAATGAATGTCTTATGATGTGTCAGCAGTCCTAGTCTTAAAGGGTCCCAAAAGAAGAACATGGAAACAATGCTCCAACTATGCCCCAAAGCATAACCAAGAGGCTTTAAATCTCCCTGTTTGTCAACATACATATTCTAAAATATAACATTTTAAATATTTTTCTTTCTTTCCAAAATAGTACACAAAATAGATAAAGCCAATATCTGAGAAGAAGTTAACTGTATCAAACGTTGAAAATACAAGAAGAACCTTTAATTCATCATTGACATGGATACAGGAGAAGCTGGCGGCCTCCATCGTATACAAGAGTTCTGGATGAGGCTCATGAACAGCCATTCAGGTCAGCTATATATTGACAACAGTTGTTCTTTTCACAGAGGTGCTTACTAGTGCTTTTAAGGACTCTCTACCACTAGAAGCTATATACATAGAGACATAAGGAAACCAATATCCATCTAATGGCAGATTACAGTACAAATATATCATATTTGTTATTGTCACAGTTTAATGTCACTGCTAGCATGGCAAAGTGGCCAGTAAAAGGCATCCACTATCAATTCCCATTTTAACTTTGCACATAACTGTTCTGTTGTCCGTAATGATTAGCAATATTTGGCATCTAGCAGGATTGTTCTAATACAGGAAACTGATAAAGTACATCATGCAAAGACAATACACATAAACCCTGTTTCCCTAGATATACAGTTATCAAAAGCAGGCACTTCCTTTATACTTCTGAGTCATTCTCTCCAGAATATTCTGTACCCAAGCAATTCTGCTGCGCACCTTCTTCACCCAGTTTACCAAACAGCCACAAACTCCTGTTTTTTCAATGAGCAGACTTCACAGCCCTCATGATGTCTCCTCTGATCAGGTCTTGCTGGGCAGTGCAAAGCTATGCATGTTAGCCATTGCTATTTTTATTTGTTATTGTCTCCATTTATTTCAATACATAAAAGTAGCTAACATTGCTCTTTCAATTTAGAAATAAAACAACTTACCCATTTGCAATTGTCTTTGCAGCAAAAATAACTTTGAACATGTAATATAAATACAATTTCTTCATGCGTCTGTTCTATAAGAGCCCTTCAAATGGTTTGGAGGTGTGCTCAAGGCTGCAGCACTTTCAAGAAAATAGTGGTTTTTCAAATAGACCAATGGGGTCATTTCAGTATGTTTTATACTCTGTATAATTTCTTGAAATTAACTCAAAGTACATACCAGTACATACCCTCCTTTCTTATGCAAAGTATTCAAAACAGGCGCACTGCTATATTTTTTGTCTTACAACATGAAGAGATCATTATGTGCTTAAACAATAACTTAAATTAAAATGTTATGCAAACACAAATTTGATGTCAAGCAACCAGGGAATATTCTCTTTTGGGATGTTAAACCAATAACACAAACCATGGCAGAAAAACAAGATAAGCAATTATAGACAACAGTGTCATAAAAGTGAATAACCCTATATCTTCTTTCTTTTTATACTTATGTGTATATAGCAAGAAAAGGGACAAGTGTGTATTAGTATAATATAAATTTTGGGCTATTTTTTATGCACATAAATAAGCACACCAAAATTACTGTATGATATAAGGGGAGGGAACCCAACTTCTGTTCACCACATATAGTCACCTTCTTTAGAAATCTGAGCTAGAAAAGCAAAATGTGAGGGACAAAATTACAGAACACATGTGAACAGAATTTTGTCCTCATAACAAAAGCTTTCAAAAACTCTTCTTAGAAGTTCCTGATAGTTAATCTTACCGGAAACACGCTCTTCAAGAAGTAAAACACCAACCCACAAATTTTCAAGGGTGTGTGAATAGCACTGGTAGAAATTGCAAACACAGTCCTCGACTTTTTGATAGAATTTGAAGAAACACTAGGAGTGATACCAGCAGCTTTTAGAACTTTTCTTTGGTATGTTGGGTAGCAGAGGCTGATGGCTTGTATAAAAAAAGTAAACACAGAATACTCTTAGGGCATTTCAACTCCAAGGATATGATCCTGTAAACAGAATAGGGTTTTCCTGTAAATCGTAGGTAAATTGAAAGACTCTTTCCCCCTACTTCCCCCTGCCCCAAATTTTGCAAGAACGATACTGCTCTTTTGACTGCATGGGGACAATTTATAGTGAAGATAACAGTTTAGTATGATTTTCCCTTTCAATGTGGACAGTTTAATTACTCTGTGAAAACAACAGAAATGGAGATCAGTCTTCGTTCACCATCAGGCAAATGAACTTAAGCTGAAACAATCATCGTCAGGGAAAAGTTTTAGTAGACAGAAGAGGGGTATACCAACTGTGGTGAAGGATGGATGGATTTCACAATTATCTACAATGAGGGTGTTAGATGTCAAACAGAAATATAGAAAGGAAATGTCTATGGCAGGATTCATTTCATGTTAAAGTTCTTGCCTCAGATAGATGAAAAATTTTTCTTCAGGAAAGAAAATGGAATATTGTGATCAACCAGAGCAGTCACTGTAGGGAAAAAAGTTTGTCACAAGCTAAAATTGACTATATTTAGTTAGGTGCTAGAAAAAAAAAAAAAAAACAGAATAAAAAGGGATAACTGTAAAACTATACAATGCAGTTCTTTCTCCACTGTCTTGATTCCATTATCCACTTCGGTACTCTTTCAGAAGCTAACTCCCTGCTGTGAGGAATTTGCAAGAAATCTGCATTATAGTAATTGTTCACTGTAATTTTCTGCAAAGACTGATCTCACAGAAAAATTGCTTCTTTTCCTTTTTTTTCTTTTTTTTTTCCACTTGGCATTGTATAATTAATGTTGCATGCTAACATACAGAATTCAGAATTACCCATATTTAATAAAACATTACAAAAGTCAAACTGTGTAACTCCTTTATCATTTCATCAAATATTCCCTCTGGGTGATTGCCACTAGACAACTTCGTTGACAGTCAAGGAAGACTTCTGCTATATTTATGTACCTTCAGTCTTTGATTAGTGTTTGAAGCATGTCCAGAGCATAACCACTATAAATTATTTACATTTACAATAGCTTAGGACACTTTCTTTATTTTTTTCTCTTGAAATATCAATATTTCTTTTAAATTATTTACATTCATTCAGTTCCACACCACAGGAAATTTAATCTTGTTCTGTTTTCTCAGTGGGCTGCCCCCACACTCTTAAATTTGATTGTCCGCTAATGTTGAGCATGTAAGTTAACTTCAATGCAATTTTTGTATAAAGTTTCTAAACATGATTGTACTTGATTCAATGAAAAAACTCATTGCTTCTAGGGGCAGCAGGATTGCTCTTAGAACTTTATAAACTGAATGTACTTCTAGTATTGCTTCACTGACCTGACACTTTTTTATTTAGGGCAGAATATACAATTACACACATACATACGGATTTGTTAACACTTTGGATCATACTTGTAAGTGTCCATGAGGTTCTACTTAGTTAATCAAATATACCCATAATTCCACTTAATCATTTTAAGCCTCTTCATGATCTTTCTAGGTAGCATTTATTAGACCAGGTCAAGTAGTGTGTGAATGTGGCCATTCTGTTTCCAGACCTAAGGCAGGGCCACCTCAGACGTCTGCACCATTTTCCCATCTTGCAGTTCAGGAAGAAGCATGAGATTTTGGCAACTTTGCCTCAACAGGGTAGTCAGCCTAGAAGATTTCTGAAGCTTCCATGTAAGAAACAGGGTAAAATCTTGTATATTCATTAGTATCAGAACTATAGAATTAATTTAGGAAATTCAACTTTAAATTTCATCCTTTTATACATATTTTCATGACATCTCCTTTGCTTTAAAATGTAGTATGAAACAAATTTTATATATACAGTATCAATATAAATTTATAAATAAAATGTAAGTATAAATGTTAGTAAGTCAATATTAAAATAAACATTTCTTTTTTTTTTTAACAGTGAAGACAATATATTATAGGTTTACATTACTGCAACAGTTTCCTTTTCAACTTTAAAGGTTATTATAAAGATAATGAACAAAAGTTTTCCTTCCTTGGGCCCAGAAGCTGCATGAGCATGTGGGAAGGGAGAAGCATGCTCTGCCAAGAAGGTCAGCTTGTTAAGAATAAGAAAATGGGGTAAAAAAAAGGATGGGTGGGAGCCTTCTTGCTTGTTGCATTAGAGATGGCTCTGCTGGAGATCATGCTCTGCTCCAGGACTTCTGTATGTTTCATGGACAACTTATTTGACAGTGAGACAAAACACTCTACTCTGCACTCTATGCACAGTGCTAACAGCTAGCAAAACTAACTGCTATCCAATTGTGCTCTAGCTTACATTAGCAAAACTCTGTTGACTTCCTTACAGATGTTTCTAAACTAGTGTAAATGAAATGAGATGTAGAATCTTTAGCTACAAGAATTTTTTCCAGTTCCAGGTGGGCATGGTCGCCTCCTGCTCGCTTTGGTCATTTTTTCACTGTGAAAAGTACTGCAAGATCCTAGATAAAATCTTAGGAGAGGCTAAAAACTCAGCTAATTTATGTAAATAAATGAATTAAATGAAATTAACCATAAGATTTAGGTATCTAATCCTACAGCATTCCAGGGTTTTTCCTAATAATATACTCACAGACTATACTCATAAAAAGACATAATTACTTGCTTTAAAATAAATACATACACAGAAATATTTAACGCTGATAAAAGCAGACTTTTTGTAATCTCCTCATATTACGTCACTTTATTACAGACACAAATGATTATTCAAGGTAGAAGTCAAAGAGGAATCATATGTTTTCCCTCTAGATAGCTTTCTTGGAAGAAAACTGCACAATACATGAGCATTTCCTTAAGGCAATGTACAAACACTGGAAAAGATTTGGGATAAACATAAGAAAGCAGTGAGTGAGTCCTTAAGGTGCTTCAGTAATGTCATTTTAACCACAAGTTAGATCTGTAAGAGATATCTCACTATTTCCACCTCCATTTGGATAAATTCACTTAATGCTGCCTTGCTGTTGTTTTAAGTCTTTACCCGAGTCAAGTCTTTGAAGTGCCACTTGGTGTTGAAGTGAAAATGTTTCTATTTGTTTTCATGATAGAGGTGCTAGATTAACTTAGTCAAGTTTTAATACCTTTCACTTCATCCCGTAGCAAAAGAAAGATCTCCTTTTCTGCCTTCAAATTGTATTTTTTTCCTGAAGATTTCTTTTCTTAAAACATATAGCCCAAAAGGCACTTAACTCCCAGATGAACAGACTTGCTAAAACATTGCTTTAGAAACTGAAGAGGGATATAAGCATTTCTGGACAATCATCCTAAAAAGTTCTGATTCAGAAAGTATTTAAATATGTTTGTAAGGGTATGAGAAATCCTTATGAAATGGAAGTAAAACTAGATTGTGATTATGTACTGTTTAACTTGTGGTCTGTATTTGCATTTATTTTTACCATAAATGCAAGCTGTAGAAAGAAAAATACTAAGTTATTTTGAAACTGAAAACGTGATGCAAAAAACGTGGGGCAAAAATATATTTTGGAAGCTGGTAACAGCAGTACCTTGCAGCAAATAGTACAACTAACAGGGACAGAACCACAGGGCCAAACTAGAGATATCCTCTGACACGTGCCAGAAAGGGAAAGCAATTTTAATAATTGACCTAACATTAATCAAGTGACATGTGATTCCTGCAATTTAATGATATATGCTGGTTCATAAATGGGCGCTTAATTGGAAACTACAGAAACTTGTATTCTCCAAAGGCGAAGGTAAGGAGGAGGGGCAGATGAGGTGTTTTTATGGGATGCATCTAGCCATGATACATGGTGTGGCTGCTACCCCTGCTGTGAGAGCAGCCACTATTAATAACAGTACCCACACACCCTGATTTCAGTTCCTGGCCTTACCTAACAACACCTATGGCATGTGAGACAAAACTAAAGGTATTGTGAAGATCTTTTGAATTTCGGCATAATAACTCACAAGAACAAACAAGACAAGACTATGCAGTACCTATTACAACAGACAAGGACACAAGTGTTTGGGGTGGTGGTGTCAGCAAAAAGGAAAATCCAAGGTAATTTCTTTGATAATTCCCTGTTTTAGCTGTCAGCTTCCCAACAGGTCTGGAGAAAAGGAGGCTGAGGGGAGACCTTATCACTCTCTGCAACTACCTGAAAGGAGGCTGTAGGAGGTGGGGGTCAACCTCTTCTCCCAAGCAACAAGCGATAGGACAAGAGGAAATGGCCTCAAGTTGCACCAGGGGAGGTTGAGATTGGGTATTAGGAAAAATTTCTTCACCAAAAGGTGTTCATCAAACACAGGAACAGGCTGCCCAGGGAAGTGGTGGAATTGCCATCCCTGGAGGTATTTAAAAGATGGGTAGACACGGTGCTTAGGAACAAGGTTTAGTGGTAGGTTTTGGCAGTGTTAGGTTGATGGTTGGACTCTATGATCTCAAAGGTCCCTTCCAACCTAGACGATTTTATGATTCTATGGTTCTATGAACATCTTTATAAACCAGCAATAATAAGGGGTAGGTCTGACCTGCCTCCATCTGAACTCCTGCATTCCATCATCAAAGTTTTGTGATTCACTATCATCACAGAAAATGAAGATATTCTCTTATGTCACAGCTATCCAGATTATATTACCTTTTGATTCCTTCTCAGTCTGTGTCATTAGCAAATTTCACCAACATTTCAAGTAGCTATTGTAGTAGGTAAAAAATTTAAACATGATCCACTTTGAAGTGATCGCCGAGGAACCTCTTTCTAACACAAGATTAATCACAGGTCTTTATCACTCTAAACACTCTCTTTATCAAAACCTGTTTGAATCTTCTCCTCTAATCAATGAATGCATGAATAAAAATTCCCTACTACTTAATGAGCTACTGTTTTCAAGATGAACTAGTACATTTTGTGTGCCTCCATACCAAATATCCTGGTTCAGGATTAGTGTCTTTGTGTTAACTTCATCTAAAAAAACAGTCATTTTAAAGAAATATACTATATTACAACATTATAATTTGCCATTGGTAAAATATTTGGATGGTAAAATATTTGCATGTGTCCATTTGCATCTGTAATTCTTTCTGAAAAAAAAAAGTTCTAAAGTCAGTCATGTTACCAAGCTCAGCCTATTCAAGTACCAGCTCTTTCAAAATCCTGACAGAACATTGTCCATTTAAACTAATTTGAGCATATGGCATTCTTTTCATTCTACTTCACATGTAATCATTGGTCTTTTTTTTTCCCCTGCAGTTTTTCCCTGCATTATCCACAGTGCTTGTATCCTCAAAGGTGACAATACTGTTTAATATTTTGGAATTATACCTAGATTATCTTTCTCCTTTCATAATGCCATGCTCATACTTCTTTTTACATAAATGGCTGAAGAGCTTATTACTATTTATTTTTATTCATTTTGAAAGTCATGAGGCTTTAACCTGCATTTTTGTCTCCTCTCTGCATTACAATATTATG
The DNA here is from genome assembly GCA_013398815.1 of Ibidorhyncha struthersii. Classification (NCBI taxonomy): domain Eukaryota; kingdom Metazoa; phylum Chordata; class Aves; order Charadriiformes; family Charadriidae; genus Ibidorhyncha; species Ibidorhyncha struthersii. Next base: position 163,380 of record VZSZ01007028.1, on the reverse strand, counting down.
AATTAAATGAATTTCAGTATATACAGAACAGTAACTTTGTTAAACATGTAGTGGCAAGGGAAAACTAAAGCACCAGAGGAAACAAATACATATTTTGGCAGCTTAGCATCACAAAATTAATATCTTCTATATATTGTAGAAGACTGACTGAACTATTATTTTCCATCTGACCCCAACTGTGGTTCTTAAAAGTATTTGTTGTACGTCAAGAGCACCTTGTCCTTGTCCCAACCAAAAATCTTTGTTGTATGCCAGAGCACCTTGTCCCTGAGAAAGCATGAGCTAGTCTTTGCAGAAAAGAAGGATGTGTGACTTTAGCTTCATCCAGAAGTCATGATATTAGAAGTCTGTGGATTTATTTGGTTTGGGGGGGTTGTTTGTTTGTTTTTAAAATTAAATGCAGTCTTGTAATCTCCTAGTTCTCCTGTTTGTAAAAATGGATGAATGATACCTTCCTGTCTTCCCCAATGAGTCTACTCACAGTGATGGCTGAAGAAAATCAAAGAAACATAAAACAATGGAGAAGTTAAAACTTGTAATTTTATTCCATCTTCAAGTCAAGATCAGTCTTTCTTATATTAAAGCTCTGTTCCTCCCTTCTTCCCTGCTCTCATCTGGAAGTCTGTTGCTCCGGTTAGTCTTTCATGAACACAAAAGGTCATTATGTGAGCAAGCACAGTTTTAGAGAATTTTATTGTGGTAAAATATTAATAGACAGAACACCCCAAATTTCTAAAGGGAAAAATCCATTGAAAAAATCCAAATCCCTGCTCCAAAATTCAAAGGCAATTTAGAGAAAACAGTTAACACCAGCAACAGATCCACAAACTAAGTATTTTTAGCAGAAGTTTTCAAAAGAAAATTTCAACCTGAGGCAGAGGTTTGCTATGAAAAATATCCATCAAAATGGTTAGAATTCAGAATTTCAGAGTGTTGTGGAACATTATTTTGTCATCTGACGTTTTCAAACACAATTTGAAAATTCAGTGGATCTTCCAACACACTTTAACTAAAAATAGATAATATGATAGTACTCTACATTTTAAGATTTGCATCAGGTAAGTGAATCACCAGAACTGCTGAGGATTCACTGTCCACAGTGATCATATGAAAGTTGAGAAGACCTAACTCTTGTAAGCCAAGAAAAGGTCCTCCTTGCAAAGACATTTTTCAAAAGAGTAGTTGATAACAGCTGTAACATGTACCTATCTTTGGCAAAAATGTGCACCCATCAAATCTGTGACTTACACGTCCTTACATGACCTTATTATTGTCTCAATATTTTCCCCACAAACCTACAAGAAGTACATATACAAAACAAACCCAAACAAAATAACCCTGGCTGGTTTTCTTTTCTTCTAAAGGGCTGCTATAATCACTGAATCAAACCAAGTATTATAAACAGATGATTACGTTAATTTAAAATGGCTTCGTTGATGTTTATGCAGCATTTATGTCTGTACTTATTTTATTATGAATGCTTTGTTAAACAGCTATAACTGGTCAACCACCAGCAAAAGTAAATTCATTTTAAGGATTATTGCCCAATAAATAATTTGCTGAGGCTTATCTAAGCCATATTTAATAAAATTCCTAACCCTTAAAATAGAGCAAATTCATATGCAGCAATTACTGAGGGTTTATAATTGTCATGTGCTCTGTGTGTTTTACCATATACTTTACAGAGGGTAATCAGATACCTACAGATAGGTAGCCATTAACATTAAGCATTTTTATTGTGCTGTTAGGTTATTTCCAAAATGATGCATTTACTATCTGTAGAAAATTAAAACTGCGAGTAATGTGTTCACATTATTTCAAGGATGCCTTGGTAAGGATATGCTACTTTTCTTATGGAGAAGAATAAACAGAAAATTCAACATCAGTTAAATATTCACCAGGAAGAGGAGAGAGAGAGACAGTTCCACCTGTGACTCCTAAAGACAAAATGGCCTTTAGGGTCACGGCAGTGATCTTTTCTCCTAAATGTAAATGGAAAGGTAATAAAAATATAGCAAAAAAAAAAAAAATCCTCTATGGCAAAGTTGACAAGGCATTCATAGAAGATAACAATAGGATAAGAAAGAAATACCTTTCCTTCTTAAGAGCAAAAATAGAAGACTAGATTTGCAAAGTGGAAGTAAAGGTTCTGATTTAATTCCTGGATATAATAGAGAATCCTGAAGTAATCAGGCACAACCCATTCAAACTGTCCATGTCCATATTTTTTAAACTTCAAAGCAGAGTTATTAGTAGAGAAGGTTCTCTGTTTCAGAGAGATGGATAAGAGAGCTTGTGAAAAGCCTGGCCACATCCATGTTGGCTAAAGGCACACTTCTAGTCAACGGGTATTCTGAGATGGGTTTTCACCTTGTTGGTTTCTGAACATGTTAACTATGTGTTATCTTTGATTGGAGAAAATTATATTGGCTGGCCTGCTTCCACCGTGGTCTTGCTGGATTTATGAAAAGGTTCAAACACCTAAAATAGTGCCAGATTACTTTTGCAATGTTTAGAATAAAACCTTCCTGAATTTGTGTTGTGTCAGATGAATGGAAGATCATTTAGCTACTTTTTTCTCAGTTTCCCCACTCCCACTAAGAAGCCTATGATGTTCAAAATTCAATTTGTATGGACAGTAACAAAAGTTCCTGCAATTACAAGGTGAAGACTCTAACAAGTGTTATCTGTTTTGGGGGTAAAATCAGAATATCTGTTAGGAAATTATAGTGAATGGTAGATATATCTGCTTTTTTTTCTGAAAGAAAAGTACTACTGAATTACAACTATAGTTGAAAGAAAGGAAACTAAATTGGTTCTACATATGTTGTTAGACTCTCCTGCATATTTTATGATTGATGCCTTAACCTGAGTTTCCTAAAATCATATATAATGTTCAACATAATGAGTTGTAAATGCAATATTAGTTTGTGAACTGTCCTACCTTGTTAATTGAAGTGCTAAATTGATTTATATGTTCAATTATTATAATTTTAAATATAAATTAATTATAATTTTCCTGCCTGGAGGCTGTTATTGATTAATATGATTTTTAGTCATTAACAAAATACTATCTTTTTTATTTGTTTTTGTTTTTCCTCAAGAGAAACTCCTATCAGTCAAAATCTAAAGACTTTTCAACTCTTAACATCTTTTCCTTTCAGGAAATTCTTATTAATAGATAAACTTATTCCCTACAGAGCAAATGAAAGTAATACTATCTGTTTTCTGAAAGGTTAATAATATATTTTGCAATAAAACAAAGTCAGAAATATTTTCTTAAGTCGTTTCTGGGAAGTTAAATGTTTTGAGGCAACTTAGAATTTTATAAGCCCTTATGGTTCTACAGTTCATCATTCCAATATCTAAGAACTAAGTGGGTAGATATAAACTGTTATTTTTTCTTGTAATAGTGCAACTTAACTAGAACATTTGGTTTGCAGATTGATAGAAGAAAATTGCCTTTTCTTATCACCTTCTGGGTAGATAATGAATTGCAAAGGGAAACTTTAAAAAATATACTAAAAATACTTGCAGGGAAAGAGCAACTAGTCACCCTACTTTGACAGTGGTATAAGATGTGTGAAAGAAACAGAGCCGTCCAAGTAAGCAGTTTTCAAAGTGAAATAATATTGCTGTTATCATTTGGTTTACATTGTTTTGGTAACTGCAAATTCTGGCCTTAGCCTATAAAATTATAGCAAATGTTGATACAAAACTGTTAAATTTATATATTTATTTTCACAAATTAGAAATATTTTTTGTTATTTACCAAACGGATTGAAAAGCAGATTTTTCAGAATTAGAGATATTGAGGTGGGGTTGTTTTTTTCTTAGCTAACAGAAATCACAGCTGTAACAAAAAACATATTCTCTATAGATAATTCAGGGCAGAAATCTGATACCTGTTGTATTTCATCATGGAAACATCTTACACCATACAGGCTATATGTTTTTATTTTTCCTTTGACTATTTTTAAAAGGGAATATTTGCCTTTTTAACCTTTACAGTGTCAAAACCGCATTACGATCTGCAATATTGACACTCCATCTGTTAAATTATGTGGGATGTTCTATAGGAAGAAAAAAAATGAAAAAAAAGCCCCTGTGCGATGCCTGTTTGTAGTCTACAACTTCAGTCTACATTTTGTTCTCTAAACAGACTTAAAAAAAAAAAAAATGGTGTAAGCAGTGGTAAGAAATTCAAGCTCTCCACTGAAATTGCAGTGTCACGTAGGTAAGGAATCTTAACCAATTTTCAGTGTTTTAGTTCTAGAGATAGAACTGTACAGGTAGATCTCAGTTCCATAAATCTTTACACAACTTTAGCATTACATGTATGGTTAGCTTCATTAAACACAGAGTGCAAGGCTTAAGGAATACATTAATAATTTCAAGACTTGAGTTGCATTTTTTAAATACTTCAGAGATGATTAAAGATGAAAAATGTTTTATAGACATTTGTTATAGATAGGGTATTTTTCTTTCCTCTTCTATGCATTTTTTCCTTCAGGAAAGTGCACAACAATTTTCCGACAAAAATCAAAGAGCAACAGCTGATTACTATAACCTGTGGACAGAAATGGCTAGGATTTTCCAACAGATTTTTAAAAAGCAAGTTTGGATCAATCTAAGTCAAAACTTCTCTACATAAATTTAATTAGGAGTATTTTCTTCCACTGAAAGATTACTTGATTATCAGAATAAAAAGAGCTGGGAGGGAGAGCAGTATCATAAAGTCATAGAACAGTTTGGGTTGGAAGGGACCTTAAAGATAATCTGGTTCTAGCTCCCCTGCCATGGGCAGGGACACCTCCCACTCGACCAGGTTGCTCAAAGCCCCATCCACCCTGGCCTTGAACACTTACAGGGATGGGGCATCTACAACTTCTCTGGGCAACCTCTTCCAGTGTCTCACCACCCTCATAGTGAAAAAATTTCTTCCTAATATATGATCTAAACCTACTCTCTTTCAGTTTAAAATGGCTACCCCTCATCCTATCACTGCACTCCCTGATAAATAGTCCCTCCCCATCTTTTCTGCAGGCCCCCTTTTAACTACTTGAAGGCTGCTATAAGGTCTCACTAGAGTCTTCTCTTGTCCAGGCTGAACAACCCCAGCACTCTCAGCCTTCCTTCATAGGAGAGGTACTTCAGCCCTCTGATCATCTTGTTGGCCGTAGTCTGGACTTGGTCTAACAAGTCCACGTCCTTCTTATGTTGAGGCCCCACAGCTGGATGCAGTACTCCAGGAGGGGTTCCGAGAGAGTGGAGTAGAGGGGCAGAATCATCTCCCTCAACCTGCTGGCCGTGCTTCTTTTGATGCAGCCCAGGGTACAGCTGGCTTTCTGGGCTGTGATCGCACATTGCCAGTTCTTGTTGGGCTTCTCATCCACCAACACCCCCAAGTTCTTTTCCTCAGGGCTGCTCTCAATCCTTTCTCCACCGAGCCTGTATTTGTGCTTGGGATTCCCTGACCCACGTGCAGAACTTTTCACTTGACCTTGCTGAATTTCATGACATTTGCACGGACCCACCTCTCAAGTCTGTCCAGGTCCCTCTGGATGGCATCCCTTCCCTCCAGCGTGTTGACCACTCCACACAGCTTGATGTCATCAGCAAAGTAGCTGAGGATGCGCTTAATCGCGCTGTCCATATCACCAACAAATATGTTAAATAGTACCAGTCCCAGTGCCAGCCCCTGAGGAACAACACTCGTCACTGATTTCCACTTGGACATCAATCCATTGACCACAACTCTTTGAGTGCGACCATCCAGCCAATTCCTTATCCACTGAGTGGTTCAAAATGTCATGTAAGACAGTGACAAATACCTTGCACAAGTCCAGGTAGGTGTTGTCATTTGGTCTACAAAATTGTCTAAAAATGCAGACTGCAGACTTGTTGACCGGATCAGTGTGGGATATAGGAGATTCAGTTCATTTTGGCTCATACCTAAGCATCCCAGCTTGCATAGCTTAATGCAAATAACTCACTGTCTCTCTATTGGAAGCATTCTATAGATATACATCCCTAAGTTAATATTGGAATATATCTAAGTCAATATATAATACTATAAGAACAGTTGGCTTCATCAATAGGTAGTAGAGAAATGTAGAAACATAGAATACTAAGGCTGATATTAGAAGATCATCCACTTTAGTCTTCTGCTTCTAGACATGACTTACATATCTATATAATACCTTAAAAAAGTTTATGCATCCTCTTTGTAAATGATGAAAACACGAAAGCTTTTCCACAAATTCTTCAGGCAGTCCACTCTAAAACTTCACTGTTCTTCTTGCCAGAAATATTTTCTCAAATTAAATCAGTTTTCCTGACTCTGAATTAAACCTCTTGGTCTTTGTTCTCATTACCTTTGATTATTTCCTTCCTTATGACAGTAGCCTTTTACATGTTTGCACAATCATCTCCTTTTTCCACTACTTCTCTGTTTGTAAATTGGAGAGACATAGACTTTAATTTTCTTTTCACAGGGAATCATTTATAACCCTATGATCATTCTCCCTACTGTACTCTGGACCACAAATCAGCACCTTCTTTACCTTTTTTGAAGTCTGATGCCCATAACTGGACACTTAAGATATTGTAAACTTTGCCACCCAAATTCCTAGTTCTCTGTATTGACTGGGTAAGGAACCTAGAATCAGCTGTTTTTTGTCAGATGAACTCTACGTTTACTGTTTCTCTTTTATTCAAAAGATTTGTCAGAGGTCCTAATAAATTTGTGTCAGCTTTCATTGTTTGCATTGCTATGCTTATAAATCAATTTTTTATCATTCCAGTATTCCTGTTGAAACTCAAGTAATGTTAAAGAAATTTTCTTAGCTCACTTTTACACATATTCTTTCCGCTGTGACATAAATTAGGCCACACGTTGTCTGCTCTGGATATTCATGGATACTATATGTGGATATTGAAATGGAATTCTGTCTTCAATTGCCTCTCTGGCTACTTTTACATGAGTAAATTAAATTCAATATTCTTTGTTACTTAAGTGGCTGGAGTTGTCAATATTCGCTGTATACCTTAAGAACAAAGTATCATTACTTTATATATCTTTATATATCTTCCCTACCAAGACTTTTCTAATTCTAGAACCCCACAAATAACTTCCCCTCCTTAAATCATGTGGTCTTTATGGAGATTTAAATATCATATTTCTAAAATAATTTTTGCTTCATGCCAAGGTGTAATTCTTTGGCATGTTCCTCTACCTTAGAATGTCCTTTTATCTTTCCTTTCTATATGACTACTTCCCTCCTAACTAATTCCCTACACCCCATAAATAGTGGAACAAAAATAAATTACCTAATCACAACATTGCTGCCGTCAAACACTACAGTTCCTGCTTGAGTATTATACCTCTCCCATATTTTGGTCTGTTCCTCCTATTCAACATGTCATCTCTTTGAAACTACTGAAGTATTTGTACAGTTTCTATCACAATGTGCACTCATTCTTGCTTGGTATTCAGTATCTAGTTAGTGTGATAAATACAATTAGAAATTAACTATATTTTATTTTTCTAAATTGCTGTCACCTCTGCCAGTAGTGGAAATATCCAAGGTAAGGGGGGGCAAGGGGAGAGGGGGGAAGAAAAAAAAAAAAAAAAACAGTTGACAAAATGATCATTGAAGGCATGGAATACTGGAAGTACTTTGGCATTTTATTTTTTTTTTTTCTCCAGAATGATAATCTCTTCTAGTTTGCAAATAATACAGACAGCAAGGGTAGAGGGTCTTTACTAGGACTAGGAGAACATCAAGACCACCTGAGAAGCCTGGACATACACAAGTCCATGGGACCCAATAAGATGCATCCCAGGGTCCTGAGGGAATTTGCTGATGCAGTTGCTAAGTCACTGTCCTTCACATTTGAAGTCATGGCAGTCAGGAGAAGTCCTGTGTGACTGAAGAAAAGGGAGCATCACATCAATTTTTAAAAAGAATCAAAAGGACCCTAGAAACGACTAATCAGTCAGCCTCATTTCAGTGCCTGGTAAGGTCATGGAACAGGTCCTCATGGAAGTTACATTGAAACATATGCAGGTAATTAGAGATAGCCAACATGGCTTCACCAAGGGCAAATTGTGCCTGACTTATCTGGTGGCCTTCTATGATGAAGTGACTGCATCAATAGACAAGAAAAGAGTAATTGATGTCATCTACCTGGATGTTATTAAGGCCTTTGGTATGGTCCCCCATAATATCTTGCTGCTAAATAGGAAATATATGGATTTGATGAATGGGCTGTTTGATGGTTAAAGAACTGGCTGGATGGATGCATTCAGAGAGTTACAGTCAACTCAATGTCCAAGTGGAAACCAGTAACCAGTAATGTCCCTCAGACATCCATGTTGGGACCAAAACTATTTAATATCTTCATCAGTGACATAGACAGTGGGATTGAGTACACCCTCAGCAAAGCTGTGGATGACATCAAGCTGACTGGTAGAGTCAATACACTAGAGGGAAGGGATGCCATCCAGGGGGACCTTGACAGGCTTGAGCAGTGAACCTCATGAAGTTCAACAAGGCTACGTGGTCCTGTATCTGGGTCGTGGCAATCCCCAATACCACTACAGACTGGGGCATGAATGGATCAACAACAGCCCTGCAGAGAAAGACTTGATGTCCAGAATACTGGTGGATGAAAAAGTGGATATGATCTCACAATGTGTGGTTGCAATACAGAAAGCCAACCATATCCCGGGCTGTGTCAACAGAAGTGTGGCCAGCAGGTTGAGGGAGGTGATTCTGCCCCTCTACTCAGCTCTGGTGAGACTCCACCTGGAGTACTGTGTCCAGCTTTGGGGTCCCCAGAACTAGAAAGACATGGACCTGTTGGAGCAGGTCCAGAGGAGGGCCACAAAAATGATCAGAGGGCTGGAGCACCTCTCCTATAAAGAAAGGCTGAGAGAGCTGGGGTTGTTCAGCTTGGAGAAAAGAAGGCTCTGGGGAGAACTTATTGTGGCCTTTCAGTACTTAAAGGGGGCCTACAAGAAAGATGGAGAGGGACCTTTTACCAGGGTCTGTAGTGATAGGACAAAGGGCAACAGTTTAAAACTGAAAGAGGGTAGATTTAGACTGGATAGAAGGAAGAAATTGTTTACAAGGAGTGTCGTGAGACACTAAAACAGGTAGTCCAGAGAAGTTGTGGATGTCCCATCCCTGGAAGTTTCCAAAGTGATGTTGAACAGGCCTTTGAGCAACCTGATCTAGTGAAAAATGCCTTTTCCATGGCACCAGCGTTGGACTAGGTGATCTTTGAAAGTCCCTTCTGACCCAGACCATTCTATGATTCTATGACACTATGACTTACCATTTGGAATAACTGGAAGGTAAACTTCTACTCATAGGAATTCAGAAAGTTTTGTGGAGAGACAAAATCCCAGTGCAAGATAGGTAGGAAATCCAAAGAACAAACAAGTGCTGAAGTAATTAAAGATTTCTTTTGCTAATGTTCCAGGTTTTACTATATACTAGATTTAGTTTTACCGTCAGGAAAAAAAAACTCTTTTAATGCTGGTATTCAGATAGCATACAGAGGGCAAAGAGTACTGATTTGATCTGGGAATATTTAGTCATTGACTACAACAATTATATTTTTTTAAAAAATAAGAAAAAATAGATATTTCATAAATTCATTCTGATACTACTGAGATTTAACAACTATATCATCGTACAGTCCTGTGCAAATATATTAAAGTAGAGGGAGATTTAAGTAGGACATGGCTTTATACCGCTTTTCTGTATATGTGGGAGTTTTGCTACACTCATTTAGAAAATGTGAATTCTTAATGTGCCATTCAAGTTGTTGTGTAATCTTCTTAGGAAAACGTAGATTCGTCAGTCCTTTATTGGTATCAGAAAGCATGACAGAAGTGTAACATCCCTCTATTCCTCAATTAAGATAAGCTGAAAGCTGTAATTATGTCCTGGTTTGAGGACAGGACCAATTTTGTTCAGAAACTTTGCTTCTTAGCGAGGTCTCTTCTAACTACTAAAATCAGCAGCATATTGTGCAGACACTCTTCGCTCTCAGAGTGATAGCAGCTTCTTACTATTTTGTTAACTTGATTATTTGATTAGGGTAGAAAGGCATACCATTTCAAAACAGAATTTGAATTTTTAATCATTTTGGAGTTATTTTAGATTAAGTTGCTGAACAGCAAAACTGGTAACCATGTGGGTGTCTTGAAAATATAGCTTCAAGATTGCCTTTAAACACACCAATTCAGGCAACTGTAACTTGGCCAGTGTTTGCTAATTAGTTCTCATGTGAAAGATTTTTAAAGATATGGAAAAATATTCCCAGAAATTGGCCAGATAAAGGAGGAAACAGACATCATAGACACTTGCATTTTTTTCCAGTTGATCTTTTGTTTGCATACCCGAAATGGACACTTTTAAAAGTTGGATTAATATATTTTCCCTAGGTTTTATAAAAACCTTGTGCTAACACCCACAGTAAAATCTATTGTTTTGAATATAATCTCTAATTAAAACCTAGCTCCATAAGTCAGCAAAGTGTATTTTTGACTACACATTTTTAAATTATGCTAATAAATCCTAAATGCAAAGAATTTACAAATCTTCCTTGCACTTGGGGTACAAATGACAAATGTGTAAGTCAGGACTTGAAAGCTGTTCAGTTAAGATCATCTTATCTTATTTGAGGCTGACATTCCAAAAAAAAGTAGTTGTTTAATACTATGTATCAGGACTCACACAGCAAGACACTTTAAGACAGACATTTTAAAAAAGCACCTGTATTTCAGTTGAGCACTCTGACAACACTCTGTATACATAAAATGACGTATGAAACACTTACAACACTGAATTATTTCCTTCCAAATCTGCAGCGTTTTAGAAAGCTGAGAGCATGGGAAACTTCTTAGTATACAATGAATTTTAAACAGCATTCTCTGAACCCTTAGTGGATATTAAAGTTGGAAAAGAAATAGATTTCACATAATATAGGACACAACAGAGAAGCAGTGACTCTAGCTGTTGCTCGGGTACGGGAACTGTCTGTTGAACCATCCAACTGTGGCGACCACCATGCCTCGAGTTATATGATATGGGGCTGCCCTTCCTCCATTCTCTTCACTCTAAATCTGTGTTAATAGACCGAGGATGGCAAAACTGTGTGACTTTAGGATCATTCATACTGGGGGGAGAAGACTGTATCAGGTGCTTTCCATGTCATGTAATAAACAGCAAAGGGGTTATAAACAGAAACTTCTGTTAAGTTAGTTAGCCACCCAATTTCTTTCTCATCATCATTTCTGGGCCACTGAGAGTAGCTGTTCACCTGCTTTAGTCTCAGGTACTAGCACTATCCAGGGACTACAGCAAGGACAGGAAAGTACAAAGGTAAAACTTGTGTCTTTTTCATACAGGTGTTCATGAATATTTTTATTTTTGTCGATCACTTATACCTACATCTGTGAACCTCGCAGAATTTTGCCTGCCTCTGTGGTATTTTATGTGCTGTGAAATACAACAAAATGCTATCAGAGGCAGAATTCTGTTATCATTTTAACATGAATGCTTGTGGCACTGCAAGTGATATTTTCAGAATAAGGTACTTGTTCTTGCCTTATTAAATTCAATCTGCTAGGTGAATTTTCTGTCAGAAGTGTTAGAATGGACTGCTGAAAACTGTGTTTATAATTAGAAAAGAGGCTGTCAATGTGGAGCTTATTATTTGACATGTTGGTTATTCTTTGTGTAAATCATGACTACTTTCCTGTCAAAAGTAGGTTTTTACAATAGCTAACACTACAGTACTAATTCTGCTGTAGAGGATGAATTTTACTCCTTTTCACGTAGATGTTATTTTTGTTGATATTATTTTGATTCTGATTCAAGAATCCTTATTACAGATGATGAGAGTCCAGGAAAAAGGAGACAGAATAGAGCAAGTCTCTAATCTCAAATTTAATTCATTGGTCTGACAACAGGAAAAAAACCAAACCAACCCAATCTAAAAATGTATCACTTTGATACTGAAGAAACTTCAACCGAAAAGTCCGAGTGAGAGTCAGGGAAGAACCCTGCATTCTCTCACACTGTGAAAACAGTTACTGTCTAGAACACAGTCTCAGTTCAAGGTCAAAATAAGGTTAAGAATGTTTTATCTAAATTCCCCAATGTTAAATTCCTAATTTCTCCTATAGGTTACATCTACATTATTAGAAATGAGCCAGTCACCTGTTTTCATAAAATGCACTGCATTCTCCCTCTCACCATTCCTCTTAACCAGGAAAAATAAAGATGGTGTCATCCATACTACCTAGTAAGAACAGCATTTGGCCCATAATAACCTCCAAACTCTGTTCAGGTAGTGCCTGGTAGAGAGCTCATCGGCATGAGCCAAAACTGTGCCAGAGATTAGCTGGGGAGGAGTGAGGTGGGGATCTATGTCTCCAGCTTTAACAACTGTTAAAATAAATTAAACTGAAACACTTTCGTCTGCAGATTAAATCTTAGTGACATCAAAAGTTTAAAACTTCTGAAAACTTCATTTAAAATTGAATTGAATTGTTCAATAAAAAAGTCAACCAGATACCTGAAAGTATTGGGGAACTACATCCATTCATGAAAAGAATTAGGAAGCAAGGAAAAAGAAAGTTTTTTGGTCAAAATACTAAGCATTTTCTTATCAAAATTAACTTTGAATGGCTAAAGTAAAAATCCCAATCAACAACATCAAAAAAATTAAGATAACTAACTGAAACAAGTTTTCCTTCTGTGGGTGAACTTTTAGGTGCACTGACTATACTAGGAATAGCACTTTACTATTTCAGAAGTGCAAGATACTGTGCTTATGGTGTGGATCAAGAACTGACATTATATGTCCACTGTTTGTACATGCACTTAGGAATCTGGCTGGTGAGCGACAATGGCACAAAAGCATTGAGAAGGTGAGCTTCTCTACCAGTCATCTGCTCCATCCTCTGGTTCATGGACAGCTGACTTGGTTGAGGATAAGCTCCTGACAACTAGGGTTCACTGCATGGAGTAAAGAGAAATTAAGACAAAAAAACTAAGGTAAATCAAAATCAAAGTGACCTTTGAAAGGCTATAAGATAAATTTAAACAGCTTAGCATTTGATTCAAATGAAGCTTAGCATGGTTGGAGGGCATAAACTTAGGGCATGACTTTGTCAGAAGCCACAAGATATGCCACTTAATCTTGTACAGCCCAGTTCTTACCTAAAAAGGGCTCCTGTATTGTTTTAACCATTTTTTTCAGTCATGACTAGTAGCTGAAATAGTACTGCAAAAACCAGCATGGCCACCTTAATAAAACAATTATGTTCTTTCTGATTGCAGTAACATTTGTACTACTGGTGGTGTAATATCTTCATCTAAGAAGTTGTTAAAGTAATTTTCATTTTAATCCATTTTTTATGCTGTGAGAATTGCACCAAAGGGCTTTTGAGTCCTGGTAGTGGTCATTGCTGCAAAGCTCACATCAAAAGTTCAGTCTCTGAAGTACATATTAAAATAATAATATATGGTATTTGTTCTCAAAAGGCATTAGTTTTCTAAGCAGCAAACATGAATAGTTAATCAATGTGTAATTACATTTTTCTGCATTTGAATACAAGAAATAAATAATAGTAAAGTAGTGTCTGAAATTCATGTGGTAAAACATTGTTACAAATCATTTATGAAGTGTCTTGAAGGTTCCTTGTGTGATGAAGTGACATTATATATCCATTGTTTTTCCTCTGAGATCAGTCAAGGTTCAAGCACTGTCAATAAAATAGCATTCACAGCCACTTACCCATCCTTCATGTAATAGCAGACATCATCAATCATTTCCACTTCAAGAAAAGTTCAGATCTGTCTACGTGAGTTCTATTCAAGCGAACATCGCTATTGTATTTGAGTGCCTTATAAAAAGGAACTTTAATTTAAGATACAGCTGAACAAGTGAACTGTATTTATCCCTACTCTCCAAAATGTTATTGAGATGCATTTTTCCTTCTTTTTTTTTTTTTCTTTTAGTGTGTGTTTGTGTTTTGAACTTCTCATTTTGCTGCTGTTGCCGTATTCTAGGAGGAATAAATAAGTATATCTTAGATTCTATTCTAACAATCATGACATCTGGGACTTGTCCTGTTTTCACTAAAATGTTACAGTTATTTTTTTTTCATTTTTGTAAACTACAACTCTTGAAGGAAATAAGGGCCACTGATCAATAGAGACTTTTAAGTAACTTTGTACTTATACATAAAGACTTACAATAGCTTGGTAAGGAAATCACTAGGAAGCAGACATTCAGTCCTTAAACAACAGAAGGATAAATATCCTTTCCAGCAAACACCAGTGAAAGAAGGTAATTTTGATGTCCCATACAGTCTAAAAGCAAATTCAGAAGCTCTCTTTGATTACCAGTATTCCTCAAAAAGTACTGTAGATTAGTAATTAACAACAGATTTCAAGGGTTTTCATACCACTGGAATCAATCACTTCTGTCCCCTTCTTTGGATTAAGACTTTCTCATTGCTTGTCTTCCATTTCTTGATTTCAGCCTCCAGTGAAGATTAGTATCTGATGCTACAGAACAATCTAGTACTTGTTGCTTGCTTGTGAAGAGAATACGTTACAGCAGAAACTGATGACTCTTCACTGTAATGAGAAGAAATTACATTGGAGGGAAAGCAACTCATCCTTACTGTCATTGCAAAAGAAGCAATCAGATGAGATATTCACTCAGATGTCCTCCTCCTGTTGGTCATCTAAACAAGATCATTATCCAGTGCCACCAATACTCTTTACTTTCTCTGACACAAATAGAAGCTTCCTTAGGAGTTGTCTGAGGGGTGGAAAAAACCCTAATAGCTTAACAATTACTTTGTATTACTTCTTTTCTCGAAAAAATGTTGGATATTCACCAGTTTTAGAGGCTCTAGTCAATTTTTAAGTGATTTTCAAACCACCGTGATTTACTACACGCTATTCTAAAAAATGTCTTCACAATTTCTGTTGGAAAAAGTAAAATAAGTCCCAGATTTCTTCTACTAACCACAAGGAATATGTTTCTGAAAAATGCATGGTTTCTGTTGATCTTGTCACTTTAATGGCCTTTTGCCTTGAAAACTTCTTATTCCTTACAGAATGATACCTGGTGACTGTTTTCCAGAAAGATTACCACAGATTTGTACAATTTTCTCTAAGAAGCAGGCAGATATTTTTTAACGATCTGAGGTACTGATTTTAGATCAGTGTATAAGTATCTGGAGTTGATATGATTTACCTATGTTGATAGCACACTTCAATTCTAGATCAGAGTTATGCTCATCATAGTTCAATAGCTATATTTTTGAGAACAAGTCTCTCCCTAAACCAAACTTAGTTTGGACTAGGCTGAGATGAAATTCTGGTCAGCTGTGTCTAATTTGGTCTTTAATTTTCCTCATCATCTCAAATTTCCTTCTTTTCCTCCTGACCTGCTACAAGCTATCAAAATCTCCTAGCAGTTGAGGAGTCCAGTGACATTCAGGATTTTTACAAATAGCAGCACGATATGGTATGTTATGGTATGCTATGCTATATATATACACACGTATAGTATACCATACCATACCACATCACATCACACTACACTACACTACATTACGCTATGCTATACATTTGTTTGACATTATTTTCATGTCCAACTCTCTTACCCATGCAAGTTGGTAGGATTTGGGGTACTTTTCTTGTGAAAATAAATGCTTGTAAAAAGTCCATTAAAAATGTGTCTCCTTACTGCCCACCTACTGTTCCCCATTGAGACAAAGAAGACAAAGATTCTGGCCACACCCAGGCAGAGATGACTTCTTTATTTTGTATCCTAACCAGTACTGTATATATCGTACAGAAGGGGACCAGATTACTGTGTAAGGTGATAAAATAGAAATACAGGAAACACAACCCAATTCTTAGAGAACAAAGCTGATGTTTGTCAGATAAATGGAAAGGAAGGTAAAAACCTTCTGAGGCAACAGAAAAGAAGGAAAATGAGATTAGTCCGTGACAACAAATCTCAGACCGTGCTTCAAAAAAATATTTTAGTTTAGAAGAGTTTTTGAAGTTTCTGAGTTTCATTGCTTTCTTTAGCAGGACTATCAGTACAGGAGAAGGCCTTGTCCAAGGCTGACTGTAATAAACTGAAAATCTTCCATCAACTACAGCAAGCTTTGAAAAAAATTGAAAGTTTATGATATATGCTCATAATGCACAGAGTTGAATTTCCCTTTCAGTGATAACATCTCATTAGGCAGATCTTGTAGATAATTACATGGGCCTAAAACTCGTAAGCAGTATTCATAAAAATTTTGAGCCCAACATGAAAAAAAAAAACTCAGAAAAACAGCTATTTTGTGATGTTGCTGAGCTGCATGCAGAACCAAATCTTCCCCGTAGTTCTGAATCAGACACAACCACAGTGAGGTGGGTCCTTACCTCAGTCACTGATGAAAGGCTGCGTGATTAGGGCCATCAGGGCACACATCTGTCTCACATGAAATTTTATCCTTAGTATCAGAAAGAATAAAAATATAGATGCATTGTTGACTTAAGTGGAAAATGAACTGAAATAAATTTTTCAAGTGCACAAGTGGGAGCTGGCTACTCCCACTAGTATCTGACAAAAACTTTGCTTATTATTTCTTTTTATACTCTGTGGTGGGTTGACCCTGCCTGAATGTCAGGTGCCCACCAAAGCTGCTCTCTCACTGCCCCTCTTCAGCTGGACAGGGGGAGAGAAAATATAATGAAAGGCTCCTGGGTCGAGATAAGGACAGGGAGATCACTCAACAATTACTGTCACAGGCAAACCAGGCTTGACTTGGGGAAAATTAATTTAGTTTAATGAGCAATAAAAACTAAATGTTAAAACATCTTCACCCCATCCCTCCACTCTCCCAGGCTCAACTTCACTCTTGATTTTCTCTACCTCCTCCCCTGCACAGCACAGTGGGGTGGGGAATAGAGGCAGTGGTCAGTTCATCACACGCTGTCTCTGATGCTCCTTCCTCCTCAGGGAGAGGACTCCTCACACTCTTCCCCTGCTCCAGCGTGGGGTCCATTCCATGTGAGACAGTTCTCCACAAACTTCTCCAAGGTGAGTCCTTCCATGGGGTGCAGTTCTTTGGGAACAGACTGCTCCAGCATGGGCCCCCACAGAGTCATAACTCCTGCCAGAAAACCTGCTCCAGCATGGACTTCTCTCCCCACAGGGCCACAGGTCCTGCCAGAAGCTTGCTCCAGCATAGGCTTCCTACAGGGTCGCACCCTCCTTCAGACATCCACCTGCTCCAGCGTCCATGGGCTGCAGGTGGATATCTGCTCAACTGTTAACCTCCATGGGCTGCAGGGAAATCTCTGCTCCAGCATCTGGAGCACCTCCTCCCTGATCCTTCTTCACTGACCTTGGTGCCTGCAGAGTTGTTTCTCCCACATACTCTTCTGGCTGCTGCCATGCAGGGGTTTTTCCGCTTCTCAAATATAACATTACCACCATTACTGATGGGCTCAGCCTTGGCCACTGGCAGGTCTGTTTTGGAGCCATCTGGCATTGGCTCCATCAGACATAGGGAAAGCCTCTAGTGGCTTCTCACAGAAGGCACCCCTGTAGCTCTCCCACTACCAAAACCTTGTCACACAAACCCAATACATACTCTTAAATTATGGCTTGGCAGCAGAATATCTGCCAGTGAACTGTGGCAAGCAATAGGTTTTTACATTATCCTCTTTGTCAGAGGTAATTTATAAAATTAATTCTTTAAGGAGTTCTAAAAAAGGGCAAATCCTGTTGAATGCTTGTGTTTAAAACAGGAAAACAAATGCCTGGATAACACAGCTTTTCCTGACACAGAATTATTTCTTTTCTAGTTCAAACAATACACATCTTCGCTGTGCTGATCATTTTTTAGAAGAATAACTAGTGGTCATACATTTTGTTATATAAATTATGATTACATTTTAAAAATCATAACATGCAACTTAGGATGTTCTTACAATATAATTTATGTAGATTTTATTTAAAGATTTGGACTAATACCTTTCTAAAGATATGAAATAGTCAATTACACCATAATTTCTAATTACTTTATGGAACTCTGAATATTCTATGTCTAAAATTATAATGATGTATTGCTGTAGTCATTATCTGAAGATTTGGAGTTTGATATGCTAATATATCTGATATACTAAATATAACACAAAGATGTTTTTATGAAAGGTTGGAGATAGGGAATTTATTTTTACCAAAGAATGAGGTTTGTGTTTCTTTCTTTTTCATTCACATATCTTTTGACTCATCTAAATCAGTATGATAATTATAACCAAAAATTCTTTAAAAAAATAAAGTACCTATTTACTATATATATCTTGGAACACTCATTTCATTGACTCTAACAATGAAATTTGCACTGTATTCTGAGAAAAAACTGCATGCATTTTCTTACCTGTTGATATGTAATTCACCTGTGTTTACTGTGATCATCTGATTTATATAACAGAGGCAAAAAATCTTCCTTGAATTAAATCTCCCTTCAGTAATAATATGTCAGAAAAATATTTGTTCATGATATTAGTTTTACCATTGGTAGAGGATGCACCAGAAAATCTGATAATACGACATTGGCAATGTATACCTGCCATGGTTAATAGGTATCATTTTTTTAAATCTTCATTGTATTTAAAGTCTGAATCTGTCCTGTTTCAAAATTGTAAAGGAAGAGCAACATATTGATCTTCACAAAATAGCTCTGCCAAGATACAATCGTTGAAGGTTTTATTTCAATTGATTTGTTCTTTTATATATGTGGTATTAAAGAAAATCCAAATTTGCTGCTAGTAGTCCATAAAAAAGTTGATGGCATTGTACAATGCTTTATAGAGGTGCAAGAAAAATAACTATGATAATAGCTTGACATATCTTTACACTGTACGAGAGTTAGATATCAACAACATTTCTAAATCTCATTTTTTTGGGGGTGGAGGGTGGTCTGTTTTTCTTTTTGTTCTTTTCTTCCCTTTGTTGCATGGAATATTTAGGCTTTGTCACACAACATATTCAGCTATGCATATAAAGAGTTGCACACCAGCACTTATTTCCTGAATGTAAACAGACTAATTATCTTTTGGTATAGAGTCCTTCACACCAAAGCACTTTAGCACTTCAACGAATATGTAATACCAGGAGGCTGCAGTTTATTAGCATTTGGAAAGTGAAATTTTCTGGAACATAGATTAGGATAACCACTGGGCAAATTCTTAGGCCATTTCGGTTTAGCACAACATGAATTCTTAAGCATGAGTCCCAGTGTTTTAATAAATAAATATGTCTCTTGAATTCAGGTCCTTTCCAGACAGTGATTTCTCAGCCTGCGACCAGTGTATATCATCCAGCTTCAGTCCAATTCACCCAAGATGATCTGATATCTGGAAGAGTGAAAAAATGCATTGATACCATTTACAAACCATTGTCTCCCAAAGTTCTGCTTGTTCTTTTTATATTTTAAATAAAAAATTGTGATAGAAATATACAGTAGACAAAAGAAATTAGTTTCAGCAAACAGTAACTTCATGAATTTCGACTGGAAGGTTTTTCTTTTTTCCCCGATTATTATTTTTTGAGATGGGTAGACATTTTCTCCAGATCATCAACCTGTTCCCATGGGTACAGTGATGGTGAGTTATGATATATACAGCACTTTGTAGGTTTAAAGCCCATTGTAAGTTTATTAATAATCCTTGCAGATCTACGGTATTGCTGACCTTAAGAGAGGCATAAAAGTTAGTCTGTTTCCTGGGGGTGTGCTGATAGGCAGTCATGACATCTCTTTTTCCAAGAAAAATAATTCAATACTGGTAATTTGAAGGCTTTCTTTCTATCATCAGAACAAGTGAAGTATAAATCATGTGTGTGGTAAACCACATAAAGGAAAAGTAAAATGACATCTTCCTAAGCAAATGATTTCAAACTCCAGTTAGATAATAAATCTGTGAGTAATAACCAAGGACAAGAGAAAAAAGTACCGTTAGCGCAAACAGATTCAAAAGCAATTTAAACAGTTTAAGACTAACGTATTTGAGGCTCATTTCTCAGGCTAGTAAATATTTTTTTTAAAAAAACTTCAAACAAATGGGGATGCTACCAGTGCAAGAGACATGATGAAATAATATTTTTCATAAAACAGCACAAGCCCAGTACAGGTTTAGTTCTGAAGGCAAAAATGAAAACAAACACACACACCCCCCAAAAAAAACCAACAAAAAAAAAACTAACCAAAACCAAAAATCCTCCCACCTTTTACACTATGTATTTACAGAGAAACAGCTGTATAGCTAGTTCTCCAGAGAATCCAGCACTTTTCCATAGTCATCAGTTCCTAACTGAACAAACCACACCATTAAGAATATTCAGTCTTCTTCTGTCAGCTTAATCAAAAAGAGTTAATGACACCTGATTCAGCAAACATGATGCTGTAAAAATGAGTTGTAGTTGGTCATAGAAATTTATCCATTATATGGATATATGAGTTACATATGTATATGTAGAATCATAGAATAAAAGAATGGTTTAGGTTGGAAGGGCCTTTAAAGATCATCTACTTCCAACCCCCCTGCCATGGGCAGGGACACCTTTCACCAGACCAGGTTAAGCAAAGCCCCATCCAGCCTGGCCTTGAACACAGCATTCACAGCTTCTCTGAGCAGCCTGTTCCAGTGTCTCACCACCCTCATAGTGAAAAATTTCTTCCTAATATCTAATCTAAATCTATCCTCTTTCAGTTTGAAACAATTACCCATCGTCCTATGACTACACTTCCTGATAAAAGTCCCTCCCCGTCTTTCCTCTAGTCCCCCTTTAAGTACTGGAAGGCTGCTATGAGGTCTCTCCGGAGCCTTCTCTTCTCCAGGCTGAACAACCCCAGCTTTCTCAGCCTGTCTTCATAGGAGAGGTGCTCCAGCCCTTTAATCGTCTTCATGGCCCTCCTCTGGACAATGAAGCAAATAAAAATATAACAATCCACTGTGGAGGAAGATGCATATAAGGAGTACTTAAGCAATTACAAGGCACACATCACAAGCCATAAACCATATACAAGTTCATGGGACCTGAAGTGGGACACTCAGGGTGCTGGGTGGCCTGGATAATGACACTGGTAAGCTACCATCTGTCATCTTTGAAGGCTGGAAATCACGGCAATCAAGGAAGGTGCTTGGTGACTGGTCCCTTCCAACCTACCTTATTCTGTGATTTGGAGTTCAGGCATCTTGGCTAAGGAATTTCAGTCTTCAGTCACTGGAAAGGAAAATAGAATGTGAAGAGTTTCTCCAAACCCCTTTTCTTCATGCGAAAAGGGGCTTTTCCATTACTATTACCATTATCATTTTCCATTGGATGGGGGCTAAATATTTTCTAACCATCTCTAGTCTACAGAAAGAGGTACTAAATAAGTTATGAATAAAGACAGAAGATCCTGAGAAATTTCTATAAAAAGACTTAAAGGAAAAAGTAGAAAAGCAAGTGGTCAATAAATCAACTCTGTCATGCCTGTAAGGATAATTTGTTTTGGGTGTGGCAAGATATCTTTCAGAGCTGAAGGAACAGCAAATATGGAGGTGCTGGACCCAGCATGTAACTTTCCAACATCTCTAAAATATATCAGGTTTGTTCTGCCTTCTAAACTTACAGAAAAGACAATTCTTGTACAGGACTCCCTTACAAATTTGGGTGGTATGCCTGTAAAAAAAAATCTCTCTTAGAATCCTTTGGAAAATTTCTGATGATAATCATTGGTGGAAAAACCTTTGGTTTGTTTCTTGCCACTCTCAAGGTGAAGAAAAAAATGTAGAATGCTGGAATATATGTATAAAAACCATGGCAATGTAGAATTTTTTCTTTCTTCTGAAGTGTCATCTCAGTTATACATAAAGATTCAGAAATATAAAGCTCTTCAAATCCATGCTGTTAAAGCAGTCCACACCTTCTTGGGTCTTACCACACTTCCCTGAAGAAATAAGCTAAGAACAGTAGGACTACTGCATAACATTTACATAGAAAGAATTATGTGTGCTTACAAAGATAGTATTTGTTTTTTTCTATGTACCCAAGTTTTACAATGAAAAATGAGTAGGCACTGAATCACAAAGTTCAACTAAAATGCATGGTATGGGGTCGTGACCATCTTTTTACAAACAGTCCAAATTATTTTATTATTGCGGCAGAGGTTAACTGCTCAAGCACCAGAATCAGCAGACAGAAATCTGACTTGCTTTCAGAAATTACATTAAAAATGCATTATTTAAAAGCAGTATTTCTGTCATGAGTCCTCCAATTTGTGCTGTTGTTTTGGTTTTTTTTTTTTGCAGCTGTGATAGGTTAAACCTATCAGTAAAGGAAAGCTTATACAGAAAGAATTTTTTTCAGTATGGTTTCTAAAAATGTTGAAAGACAATCCTAACAATGATGATATTCCCATTTTTGAACCCAGGCAGCCAAAAAAAATCCACAAATATTTCCACCTGGAAAAGAAAGATGTCATAAGTGCCACAAACATGGAAAAGGATATTGTTTTTCCTTGGAAGATGCTTGTTGCTTGTGCACAAGAGAGATGGGCAATAATATTAGAAGAAAAAAAAAAAGGAAAAGAAAAGAGATAGGCTGTTCTCAGGAAAACTAAAAAAAAAAAAAATAATTCAGGGGAAGAAGAATGTGGGAGTTAAATTGGTATCTGACCTCCTTTTTTGAGGGTACTAAAGAATTCCCTATTGGTCACAGCCTTTTGGTGGATGGATACTGAGTTACTTTGCTTGGCTTAAACCTCTTGATCCTAAATGTTGATTCAAAAAGCAAAGCAAAACAAAACCCTGATACTGATTCTGCACAGTATCCAGCTACTACCTCTAGAGTCCTTATTTGGTACTGCTTCTTGACACAAACTATCCTGAGGTCTCCAGCCCAAACATTAGGCTAGCTTCCCACATTTAAATATTCATGATTACAATATGCCTTCTGCAGGTATAAGACAGTTCAATCAAATAACACACTGGAGGATACACTGGAGGATGTCTATCTTGAGAATGGGAGCACTATCAAAACATTCTTTTTTCTTGGTATGACTAGATATAGATTAAACCCAAGAAGTATACAACTGCATGGAAAAAAAATCCCTACTTTGTCCAAGACTTTTAAATTTTTCTTCCTTTATTGAATTGTTTGTTTTTCATGAGGCTGATGTGTTAACCTGACAATTAACTTTCCTCGCTTCAAGACTGGAAACTGCTGTGAGAGTTACAAAGTCACTCTCTGTGTCTGATGACCTTGTCTCTTTTTTTTTCCTTCTTCTTCCACAGTGTCCTCTGTTTTGCTTGGTAAAATTCTTACTAAAAGCAAACGCTGTTTCTTTTTTAACTTCCTGTCTTTTTTTTATGTGGCGGTGTTGTCACCTTTAAAGCCACCAGGAGATGAAAATCCCACATCAGGAGATCAAGAACTTAGTTACTGGTCAACTTGAATCCAGGAGACAAAAAAGACACAAACCAAAAGCATAGATATCATGCCAAAACCAAACAACTAACCAAACAGAAAAAAATATGAGCAGTCTGCTAAATTCTTCATCCTATTATATTATTAAGGAAAAATATCAAATCTTAATGCCTCATGCTCAGTATTTATTTTCTGTATGTATTTCTGTTATCAATAACATTGCTACCAAGTAGCCATACCTCAAAAATGTGATATTATAATAAAAGAAGCAAAATAAAAGGGTCTATAGAAAAGCTTATTAAAATGCACACCAGGAGGTGTTTGAAGGTTTTGTGGGTGGATAAATCCACCAACATTTCAGCCTCCTAATGCATATCCTTTACTTTATTGCTAGAATGGAAGATTAGCAGCCTACAGAGTGCTCCATGAAAATTAAATCAGTGTTTCTTTCTTTGACAGATTGTTTTGAGTGAGATTTTATTAACATTTTAATTACATTAAGGGAATGAAATGTAAATATATTATGAGGTTTACATACCTTGGGGTTCATAAGAAGTGAATAGTTTTACAGAGGTTATTTTTGAGACTGGAAAGGAGAGGAGCAATTCATTCCTTGATATGGTGGATGAAATGAAGTTATTTAGAGAAGTCTACTAAAGGAAACTTTACTAAATACAACATTTTATATATATATTTCATACTAAGTATCTTTTCAAACAGTAAAAAATACATCCTTTGCCTACTCAAAGTTGCAGCTCACAGCTTTTGAATAAGAGAACCATAAGAAAAATTATCGAGTTCACAGCAATAAAGAATGTAAGCACTACCAAATACAGAAATGATAATTAATAATTTAAGATAATATACTAATGGCTAAACCTCCTATAAATTCTTTTGAAAAATATACAGAAAAATAATGATGGGATTCATTACCCTTAGCCTGGGAGGCTAAACATGATGTATGTAAGTTAATCGTTATAGACTCTCTTAAGAGTTAATAGAAAGAAATGACCACTTCCAGGAAGCCATTCTTCTCATCCTAAGATATGTGCATATAATTGTGGAGACTAATTCCCTTAATAATTTTTTAGCTCCTCATGTTGTCTTTAAAGGGATTCTAAGGTGACTATCTAATTTTTAGAAATCTAAAGAAAAATAGAGGCACAGATTTAAAAATACCCAAACAACATAAACACATAAGAGAATTTTTTAAAAACAGCTACATGAATTAAATAACCCGGTTTTCCCTGTTCTTAAGTACAACACTAATATTTCAGATGCCTTTAATAATTTTATTGACACAGACATAAGCCTCTCAAAATAAATTATCTCTCTTGTTCCAGATTCAAGATATCTATATATTCATCTTACTGTATTTCTGAGATAAATTCAGAAAGCACAGATAAATCATTGGATTTTGAATCCAGCTACAAGAAAGAAACCTACTTTTGTCAAAACAATTCAATCAGTACACATAGTAATCTTGCTTGTATCTCAGACCTCATGCATATCTGGATCAAAAACTTGCATTCTAAGCCTTCTATTTTTTCCCTCAAAAAGTAAGTACTTTGAAAAAAAACATAATTAAGCACAAGATCTTTATTTATAATTATATACTTAGAGTTATTTACATGTATGCATGTTGTGCGAATCAAGACAGCTGTGGACCTATGCAGAAAGAATAGATTAAGGAGAAGTAAGAGGTGGATAAAAACCACCCAGGTCTGTTTGATCTAGTAAATAAAATAGGTCATGCAGGGATGTGTGTATGTTCTGGTTTCCTGTTATGGTTCTTTGCAGAAACAAATGTCAGAATAGGAAACATTAGAAGGAATTACATCTGTTGAGTTCTGGTCTTGGAATCTGTGCCAGGATGAAAACAGATATGGCTTTGGATGTGCTTCTTTGCTGAAATGGTAGGTCTTCAGTAAGGAATAATTCATTAGACCACTCAAAGTTTTATTTAGTGTTACTTGAGATGGAGAAGCCCTGAAGAGTCTACTAAGCTATAATTCTCATTAAGAAACACTCACTGGGTTGTTCCTCCTATAATTTACTTAAATGTAATAGTTCTATGTTGCTATGGTGCCCCTTAAACTTGACAGCTAGCTGACTACCAGCATAATAAAACTACATCAATAATCTTAATGTTTCCTTGCCTTCCTTGATCAGTGTGCATCAATCCATTGTATCTTCAGTTTATACCGATATTCTAGTCTCTGAGATAATGACTATCTTTACCTGTTACGCTTGTGTACATTTAGCAGGAATAATTTATCATTCGGGACTTAGGTTCTGTGACACTACAACAATGCAACTTATTATAACTTCATAATTCCTTATGAAACAATATAAAATCACTGGCAAACTGTCTGCCCTTCAGTGCCTGTGGGTATTGGACAGATTCATGTGAGGAAAGGTTCAGTCAGAGAATTCAAGTGACTTACTCAAACAATGCAAGATTAGGATGTAATTGCTGCCAGAACATTTGGCAAATGTGGCAAATTGCTGCTAGTTCTTCTAGAATAAACTTGAGTGGTCCCTGGGTTCCTGCTTTGATTTTTTATGGCTAGAGAATGAAATGAATTCCTCTGTAAAAGGATAGTGTATGAGTAAAATAACGTTAGAAAAATATGCTGGGTGACGGGACTTCTGGAATAAATGAAGCTGGTTACCAACTTTGAAATATCTAAAACTACCCGAGGAAATGAAAAACTAAAATTAGTAATGCATTTGAGCTTGTGAAATCAACTAGTGTTAAAAATATTTGGAATATAATCAAATAAATTTTGTAATATATGGCTCCAAAACCACAAAAGAGTGAGTGAATTCCCCTAAAGTACTAGAATTAAAGGGCTTAACATTAATATTTTACATGGACAAAGTTTTTTGCTCTCACTCTTCCAAAACATCATTTTCAAAAGTAATAATAATAGATAACAACTATAATAACGAGACAACTATGGCCACATTTTCTGCTAAGGGATGTTGTAAGTGACTGTTCCTCTGCCTGTGTGGTGCCCCTGCCCAGAGCTGGGACTTCCTGCTCGCCAGCAGGTCCAGCATGTGATTGGCATAAGTGCACCCCCCACACACATGGTTTTGGGGAGATACAGACACTTGTACCACACCAGCAGACAGCACCAGGCACCCAGGCTGTGTCTGCTGACCTGCTCCAGCTGCCGGTGCAGATACCCTCACTCGCCTGGCTCACTCCAGTCTGCTGACACTGCCGGCCTGGGGCACCTGCACCCTTGTCTGATGCTGGTTTCTGACCCCAAATCCACTCATGTCCCCCAGCAGCCGGCACCTTGTCCCTACAACACTCACACCTGCAACGGACAGCAAGTGAGGAGGCGCAGGAAGATCTACCACATGATTTAAGGAGAAGACAGGCCAGGCTGGGGGCATGAGGCTCAGGGCTGGGTCAGACAAGCATGCTGACCAGCTGCGCTCTGCACATAGCCAGACCCTCTTTATATACAATCCTGTCCACCTGTTCTCCAGGTTCTCCACCCCATCCCCTTCCCCTATATACTCCCTCCCAAGTCCTAAATTTTGCATGGTCCCACTGACACTCCCCTCAAATAGCCCAAATCCTCATATTCTTGGTTCTCCTTTCTTCTGAGTTACAAAGCCCAAGCTCCTGGTCTCCAAAGCTGTGCCTTGTTTCTTGATAGCCCATCAGTTGGTGGCTGGAGATTTTTCATCCTTGGCACTGTCTTTGCTTTCCCTTGTCTACCAGCTTTGTGTGTCTTCTTGTTTATCACTTCCCCTTTTACTTCTTATCCCTTTTGCACAGAAGTGGTCCTGATGGGATCGCCTCCATGAATCAGATGCTCTCACCTTCCACATATGCTTACAAGTTCTTTTTTTCAGACGTACAATGTTATGAAATATTTTGAATTTTGAGAAATAAGCAAATAAAAAATCAATAGATTTTGAAATTTACTGTTTACTGTATACGGTTTAAAAAAACACAGAGTATAACTTTTTCCATCAGTCCCATCCAGATATCCAAGACATCTTTAATAGCCTGGAGTACGCAAAATGTCATGTAAGTTCAAGGTTAGCAAACTGATTATGAATTATTGTAGATTATAAAAATAAAATCCAAAGACTGTAGGCAAAAAAAAAATTTACGTGATGAGAGAGAATGTGTTCTTTATGTCCTGAGTTCCCCCCTTGTCATGGTTTAACCCTAGCCAGCAACTAAGCACCACACAGCCACTCGCTCAATCTCCCCTGGTGGGGATGGGAGAATTGGAAGAGTAAAAGTGAGAAAACTGATATGTTGAGATAAGGGCAGTTTAATAGGTAAAGCAAAAGCCATGTGCACAAGAAAAGTGTCCTCCTTTGAGCAAAGCAAGGAACTCATTCACTGCTTCCCATTGGCAGGCAAGTGTTAGCTGTCTCCAAGAAAGTGGGGCTCCATCGTGTCTAAGGGTTACTTGGGAAGACAAACGCTACAGCTCTGAATGTCCCCACCTTCCTCCTTCTTCCTCCAGCTTTATGTGTTGAGCATGACATCACATAGTATGGAATATCCCTTTGGTCAATTGAAGTCCACTGTCCCAGCTGTGTCCCCTCCCAACTTCTTGTGCACCCCCAGCCTACTCACTGGTGGGGTGGTGTGAGAAGCAGAAAAGGCCTTGATTCTGTGTAAGCACTGCTCAGCAATAATGAAAACCTCTCTGTATTATCAACACTGTTTTCAGCACAAATCCAAAACATAGCCCCATACCAGCTACTGTGAAGAAAATTAACTCTTTCCCAGCCAAAACAAGCACACTCCTCCTTTCCAAAAGGTTTAATCTACCAACATAGTAATTTCTAAAGTCTGAAAACTAAATTCCATCCTTGCCCTTTGCACAGTCTTACTCAAATACTTTTGAATCATATAGAAGATGTTAGCAGAATTTAATTAAGTCATAGATATTTTTCTGAATGTTTCACTAAACACTTTTCGAGGAGCTCCTTAAAGAACTCTCACAGAGGAGAGCTCAGGATTTTGATTACAATAGGGATACCATACTAATTTTCCATATAGTACCTTTCATAGTGGCATTATGATTTGAATGTGGCCTTTAGCCACTACTCAAATGCATATAAAATATGGTAATAAACATGTATTATAAAATTTTATAATTTTTTTAAATACTTTGATTTTCCAGCCTTGTAATTCAAAAATTAATTCTCTTGTGGAACACAAAAACTTAAATTTTTTTCCATTTAAATTAAAAGGATTAAGTAAAAACACATAGTCTATAGGAATCTCTTATGACACTTCGGAATGGAAAAATATTTCCTTTCACTTCTATCCTTCATGTGTACTGTAAAATTCTTACACATATAGAAGCATATAGCAATCATAATAGTGGGAAATACAGCTGGTATATTTGTATCACAGTAGTTTAGAAATATGACGAGACATGAAAACAACCTCTGTGTGTCCAGAGTGACCTATAAACAAGAGAATACCTTTTGCAGTCAAAATGATTTAACTTTGTAATAATCCCTTTCTTTCCTCATGTGTGATGAAAACATTGTCTTGGGTATATGGGAAACCAATCTTAGAAAATACAGTTATGGAAAATTTTCTTTTCTGAATAGCTGATAACTGAAAGACCCTGTTAGGCTAATATCATAGATGTCTCTTTGTTTCTGAGCTGCTGTCCTCTGAATTTAATTCCATTTCTCTGGAATAATTTGTATATTGAGCTGCCCAATCTTGTACATTACAAGTTTTGCTCAGTAAAGAGAGAAACCCTCTTTTCTTTGTGGTGCTTCAACTGTTGTGTGATTCCTCATTTGCAACCCAAAGTTCCGTAGGCTGTTTTGGCTAAAGTCTTATATTCTGCTGCAGATGCTTGAATATGTATGCTGCAGTGTTTTTCACTATCACTAGATAATTTTCTAGAGTTTCTTGCCTTTCACGTATCTCTCTTTTTGTTATCTCTCTTCTACTGTTTTGCATTTTCCTGGCTAACTCTCATTTGTTATCTCCTGTATATACTCTTCCAATCTCCACAGGTAACCATACTGTCAGTGCAACCAGTTACCTCTATTTTTGCAATATGACCAAAATAATATTGAAACAGCACTGAAAACTGGAATGATTTTATGATTTATAGTCCTTCTTCCTCTTCGTTAATCAACATATTAAATAACACTATGCAAGCTGTGTTAGAGAAGTTTGTGAAGCCTTATATTTTGTATGTAATAATTAGACTAAATAATGTAATACATGTGGAAAACTTTAGGGGTTGCCAACTGTTATGGGTCTGGGGGCAAAGGTAGGCTCACCTGTCCCCGGCCAAATGTTGGATCTGCTGCAACTCCGTGTCCCCAGGTCCACCCAGAAGTGAGGGTGAAAACACAGTCTCAACACACACATTCACATGCACACCCACACACACTGCAATAGCACAGCCAACCAAAAAATTAGCACAGGCAAAGAACAGTGCCTTTACATAACTGGAAACAGCACAGATGTTCTCGTTGTGTTTCTGTTCTCCAGATAGTCAGGACTGAAGTACACTTTCATACATACACACGCACACACATAGACACGCACACAGGTCTCTAGGAGCTGGGTTTCGACATGCAGTCTCTCTAGTACCTGGCCCCAGGTACCTCCCTCTTCCAGTTGCTGGCACCTGGACCTTTAAGTCGTGGGTATTTCATGGTCCTACTCCAATAGTTGGTGCTCAGACCTCCTCTCCTAGTTGCTGTCTTGTCCATCTTGAGGTTCATGAGTATTTACACACAGAATAGACAGGAAACCCACACAGAAGAAAGCTAGGACTAGGATTTGATAAGAAACTGGGACAGACTGCATTGATCAGATGCGGGGCTCTCACTCAAGTGTACCGACCAGCACCTGTTTACACACATCTAGTCCCTTTTATCCCCTTTTCCCTCTGTTTTTCCACGCTATTTCCTCCCCAATCCACCTTGTTGCCTCCCTTTCCCTGCCTTTGGTCCTTCCCCTAAATATCCTATAATAAGATTTACTCAATCCTAAAATGCGCCTCCCTCCTGCATCCCATAACAAGTCTTAAATCTCTTTAAGTGTTAACCCCGGTCTCTAGTTTCAATTTGTTTAGTGTTTCAACAGTTCCCTTAAGCAAAGTATTTGATATTTTCAGAAATCCTCATGAAGCATGTAAGTCTCCAGGATACTTTGAAAATGTTGGCCACTAATCTGAAGTATCAGGTGGTATTTTGAAGCTTATATAAAATAAAACTCTTTTCCAGAGAATCGTATCTGTGAGCAGTGAAAGCAGAAGATAATACTATAGGGTTGGACATTTTTTTTTAATTATTTTATTTTTTCCTGTGCATGTGTTTGAATAACAGATAGCACAAAGCTGCTGTATTACAACCGGAGAAGTACTGTAATGGACCAATCATTATTTCAACAATAAGCCTGTTGCTAATGGAGTTTTTGGCATACAGCAATATATAACACCAACGGTTTTGTTTATTTAAAAAAGCCTACTAAACAAGTTTCAGCACATGGAAATTGAGGCTTCTGACGTCTGAAGGCAGAATGAAACAACATATTTTTCCCTCTTTCTGCAGTCAAGAAATATCCTAACAACACTTTAAAAGCTTGGGTTTACTTCAGGTTCTTCAGAGTGTGAGGACTTGAATACTCTCAACAGTGACAGCAAGACTGGAGCAGAGCACAGAAACTTGTACACGCATTTTTCTGGGCCTGCTTCCAGGGTTGCAGGTTGCAGGGTTGCATAGTGCAGTGACATACTTGGACAGATGATGGTCGGGACCTGAAAAATAAAAAACATGATGTTCAAAATTTGAGGACAAANTTCTTTTTATTACCCACCTGAGAAATCTTCCCCCTTCGAGAGCTGACTGACAAAAGCATCCTCTCCACTGACGTACAGAAACATGGATTTTACAAAGAGTTTTCTTTAATTACAAGCATAGAGATTTCTTTGTCTTAATCTGAAAGTTGAATTATTTTCCCGAAGTCAGAAGTCACTCATGACTAAAAGAGACATGAGTAGCACACCATTTTAAAAAATGGAAAAAAAATTTACCAAGTGTAAATAATTCAAATTTTAACCAATAAAATATGAACAGCAAGTATTAGCAATATGATAGGAAACATACTTCTTGTTTTATTGTTGGCTTTCTTCACAAAGCTGGCCTGTACTGGCTGTTATATCCCAAACATACTCATCATTTATCAAGAGTTCTTATTAGCTCAATCTGAAGGCTGGATAATGTTTTTGAAATCAGTAGCGATGTATTTCTATGCTTAGATCTGACATGCAAATGGTATATGGGATGGGAAGGCTCAAAATCAGGAGCACAAGTAGTGTTCTCCTCTATCCTTCCAGTTGCAGGGAATAATGAGGGAAGAGACAGGAAGACCCAGCATATCAATACCTGGCTCTGAGCCTGGTGTCACCAGCAGAAATCTTAGGTTTCTGATCTTGGGTTGGTCTACATAACACCAGGCCTGCTGGTGACAGGTGGGTTACACCTATCTCGGAAGGGGAAAGGATCTTTGGGCAGGAGTTAGCAGGGCTCATTGAAAGAGCTTTAAACTAGATTCGAAGGGGGAAAGGGATAAAACCAGGCTCATTAGCGATAAGCCTGGGGGTGGCATACCAGTGTTTCAGGGATGAATTCCTTTGGTCTGCCATCTCAGTGGAAGTAGGGGATGGAGATCCACATGGCAGCAGAGACACAAGAGTTGTTGATGTGTCAAAACCCAAGGAACCGCCTTTGTCAGTCACGTAGGAATTAGGGCTTCTCCCTGCAAAAAGGTGTTGGGATCAATAGCCCAACTGAAGTGCATCTACACCAATACACACAGCATGGACAATGAACAGGAAGAGCTGGAAACCATTGTGCAGCAGGAAAACTATGATACAGTTGCAATCATGGAAACATGATGGGATGACTAACACAACTGGATGGCTGCAATGGATGGCTATAAATTCTTCAGAAGGGATAGACAAGGAAGGAGAGGTGGTGGGGTAGCCTTGTACATTAGGGAATTTTTTGACTGTCCAGATCTTGATGGTAATTAAAGGATCGAGTGTGTTTGTGAGTAAGAATCAGGGGAAAGGCCAACAAGGCAGATATCATGGTGGGAGTCTAGACCACCCAACTTATACACCACCCAACCAGTATGAAGAGACAGATGAAATATTCTGTAAGCAGCTGGGAGAAGTCTTATGCCCTCTAGCCCTTGTTCTCATGGGCGACTTCAATTTACCAGATGTCTTCTGGAAATACAATACAGCAGAGAGGAAACAGTCTAGAAGGTTCCTGGAGTGTGTGGGTGATAACTTCTTGACACAGTTGGTAGGAGAGCCTGCTAGGGAAGGCGCCTCACTGGACCTGACTAGATTTGTGAACAGAGAAGGACTTGTGGGTCATGTGATGGCTGGAGGCCATCTTGGGCATAGTGATCATGAAATGATGGAGAAGTTCTTGGAGAAGTAAGGAGGAGAGTAAGCAGAACTGCTGCCTTGGGCTTCCAGAGGGCAGACTGACCTGTTTAGGGGCCTGGTTGACAGGGTGCCTTTGGAGGCAGTCCTGAAGGACAAAGGAGCCCAGGAAGGCTGGACATTCTTCAAAAAGGGAATCTTAAAGGTGCAGGAGCAGGCAGTGCCCATGTGCCGAAAGACACACTGGCAGGGAAGAAGATCGGCCAGAGCTTTTGCTGGAACTCAGGAAAAAAAAAGAGTTTATGACCTTTGGAAGAAGGGGCAGGCAACTCAGGAGAACTACAGTGGTGCTGTGAGGTTATGCAGGCAGAAAATCAGAAGGCCAAAGCCCAACTAGAATTTAATCTGGCTAATGTTGTAAAAGACAATAAGAAATGTTTCTATAAATGCATTAACAACAGAAGGAGGGCTAAGGAGAATCTCCATCCTCTATTGGATGCAGGGGGAAAAGTAATGACAAAGGATGAGGAAAAGGATGAGGTACTTAATGTCTTCTTTGCCTCTGTCTTTAATAGTAAGACCAGTTGTTCTCGGGTTACCAGCCCACTGAGCTGGGAACAGGGACAGGGAGCAGAATGAAGCCCCCATAATCCAAGGAAAAATGACCTGCTACACCACTTAGACATGCACAAGTTTATGGGACTGGATGGGATACACCCAAGGGTACTGAAGGAGCTAGTACAAGTGCTAACCAAGACACTTTCCGTAATTTGTCATCATTCCTGGCTAACTGGGGAGGTCCCAGTAGACTGGAGAACAGCGAATGTGATTCTCATCCACAAGAAGGGCCGGAAGGAGGATCCACAGATCTATAGGCTTGTCAAACTGACCTCTGTGCCTGGGAAGATTATAGGACAGATCATCCTGAGTGCCATCACGTGGCAGGACAACCAGGTGATGAGGCCCAGTCAACATGGGCTTGTGAAAGGCAGGTCCTGCTTGACTAACCTGATCTCCTTCTATGACAAGGTGACCTGTTTAGTGGATGAGGGAAAGGCTGTGGATGTTGTCTACCTAGACTTTAGTAAAGCCTTTGACACCATTTCCCACAGCATTCTCCTGGAGAAACTGCCTGCTCATGGCTTGGGTGGGCATACTCTTTGCCAGGTGAAAAACTGGCTGGATGGCTGGGCCCAAAAAGTTGTGATCCAGTTGGTGACTGGTCACAAGCGGTGTTCCCCAGGACTCAGTACTGGGGCCTGTTCTGTTTAATATCTTTACCAATGATCTGGACAAGGAGATCAAGTGTACCCTCAGTAAGTTTGCAGATGACACAAAGTTGGGCCAGAATGATGATCTACTTGAGGGTAAAAACGCTCCACAGAGGGATCTGGACAGGTTGGATCAATGGGCTGAGGCCAATGGTATAAGGTTCAACAAGGCCAAGTGCCAGGTCCTGCCCTTGGGTCATAACCACCCCATGCAGCAGTACAGGCTTGGGGAAGAGTGGCTGGAAAGCTGCCTGGCAGAAAAGAATCTGGGGCTGCTGGTTGACAGCTGCCTGCATGTGAGCTGGCAGTGTGCTCAGGTGGCCAAGGCGGCCAATAGCATCCTGCCTTGTATCAGAAATAGTGCAGCCAGAAGGACTAAGGAAGTGTTCATCCACTTGTACTAGGCACTGGTGATGCTGCACCTTGAGTACTGTGTTCAGTTTTGGGCGCCTCATTACAAGAAAGACATTAAGGTGCTGGAGCGTGTTCAAAAGGCAGCAAGACTGGTGAAGGGTCTGGAGCACAAGTCTTATGAGGAGTGGCTGAGGGAACTGGGGTTGTTTAGCCTGTAGAAAAGGAGGCTCAGGGGAGACAAACGTTCTTGCTCTCTACAACTACCTGAAAGGAGGTTGTAGCGAGATGGGGGTCGGTCTCTTTCCCCAAATAGCAAGTGACAGAATGAGAGCAAACAACCTCAAGTTGCACCAGAGGAGGTATAGATTGGGTATTAGGATGAATTTCTTCACTGAAAGGGTTATCAAGCATTGGAACAGGCTGCCCAGGGAAGTGGTGGAGTCATCATCCTTAGAGATATTTAAAAGACATGTAGATGTGACAGTTAGGGTTTAGTGGTGTACTTGGCAGTGTTAGGTTGGTGGTTGGACTCAATGATCTTAAAGGTCTTCTCCAACCTAAATGATTCTATGATTTTATAATTCTATGAAAATATGCACGTGATTGAATGTCTTGGGTTCAAGTATTTTGGTTGGTTTTTTCCTGAAGAATTGGGAAGATATTAAAAAAAAGTACCACCATCCCCTCACTATTGACAAAGATAAACTGACTATACAAATTGATATGTTAAGAAGAGGTGAGGAGATGCCAATGTCTTCAGGGCTGTAATGGGCACTAGCACAGTGATGAGTTGTTTTGAAAATCCTACTTAATAGTTCCTTTTCATTTTCTGGAGATTCATGTCTGCACAAATGTCATCAAGAATGGAACATGACGTGCTTTCAAATGTTACATAACTCATTGCAGAAAATTCACCAAAATCATTGTTAGGAAAAGATTGTGAAGAAGCCCTGGACATCACACATCCCTTGGTTTGAATAACATCTTACCCCCTTTCCCCATTCCTTGATCCTCCATTTTACCACTCTTCTACTTCCCTTTCTCTGCCCCTGTCTCCTCCCAAATAACCCACAAATAATTACTTCTCTCTCTTTGGTCTCAGTTTTGCTGCACCCATACCCAGAGCTGTTAACTCTGACACCACTGTCTAGGCAGTCTTGACCTTAAATGGTTTTACTGACAAGGTTAAACTGGTCCCTACTGGTCCTTCAAAGCTCTGAGCCCCAAAAAGAACACACACACACCCCCATCCCCTCCAGTTACAGATTTGTCCATCTCTTGCATGACCCCCTCCTTTACCAGCTGTGCAATCCAGACATTCCTTGTTGCTGTGTGTGTAGCTCTGTGCAATGCTGGCACCATTCTCAGCCTTTGGTCCTGCAGCTTCTCCTGTCCTCTCCTGTCCTTTCTCACATTCCTGTTCAGTTACTTTGCCTTAGAGCCCAGCCAGTGGCCTTGTCATTCACCTGCAACCTTAACATATCATGATTTAAATACATTATTATGTAATATTTTTAAGGTATGAAATTAAATAGAAATACGAAGTGCCCATATGCAGCACTTCTAGCACTATTCCAGTAAATACAGAATAATATGTCAACGCAGAAAGAGATTTAAAAACCCATTGGTAAACTGGGTGCTAATGGATTAGCAAGAGTAGGAACACAGAACAAGTAGCTCCAAGGGAAGGTCACGCAACGTTCCCTAAACACATCTGTGGGACAACCCAGGGCTAAACACAGTGTTGGACCCAGAAGAGTAAATGATGAGAAATGTAGCATCTATCTTTAAGATGTCTCCTAGAATAACTCTAAGAATTATATCTGTCATTTGTACCAAAAATATCAATATAAAATATGATAAACACAATGACTAAACACACAAAATTGTTTCTATAGACTGACCTAATAGAAGAGTATTTAAAGAGGCCAAGATTGTTGTGGGTGAAGATAACATTCTTGGTATGACATATTTAAATTGACAAGCCTTCATTTATTTATTACCAGAAGTATTAAAGCAACAATAGATACCTGCAGTAAGAGGTATGGTTTTCTTTTAGAGTAGCAGCTGGTTAAGAGATGAAAAAAAGTATAGAAGCAAGTGATCTGTTACCAACAGTGGAAGTCAGGTATTACAAGGATCACCCAAATGTTTGTACTGGAACTTGTGCAATTCAACATAGCCCCACATTATCTGGAAAAGAAAGGCAAAAATGAAACGAGAGAGCAAATGTCACAAACTTGTTTAGAATAGCCATATCCAATGATGATTGGAAGACAAAATTCAGTGTTAGGTAAGCACAAAATGATGCACCTCTGACNAAAAGTTATAGAATGGAATAGAGAACAAAAAGAAAATATAATCATGACACTTGCCATTCATTTTGTATCCATATTTTTCGCTGGTGTTACTGTGTCCCAGGAGGTGTAGGGCAAAACTGATGGTCTTATAAAGGTAAACAAGATATGATAAGTTCTTTGTTGCTTGGAAATAAGGAGTTGGGGAAATATGGTAAGTATTTTTAACATCAAGTGTGTAAAAAGTTTACAGGAAATATTCAATAATTACAAAGTACATAAAGTAGAAGGAAATGAATTATCAGGCAGATTTTTTATTTTTTTTTTAAGAAACAAAGGTACTACTTAATCTAAGGCATATCTAACACTTGAAAATTGTTACTGGACACTGTGAAGGTGCAAAACAGAAAGAGGTTCTCAGAAGGACTATGAAATTTAGCAGAGGGCTGGTTTAGGGCTCCAAAAGCTTCTAACATTGCGGATGCTGACATTTATTAATCTATCATTATGCTCAATATTATCATTAAATTCATCTCTTTGGACTCAAACAAAGACAGAAAAACTGTCTATAAAAATGCTTCCCCTTCCCTAAAAGAATATTTGATTACCAATACACCGTATATACACACAGAGATAGATACTTCAGGGGATGCACTATTATGCATTACTATGCACACACTCAAGCATATCTAGTACTACTCCCAGATTAGAACTGTATGTTAATTGCTAGATTAGAAGATATTTTATTAAATTTAAAAGAACTCTAACTTAATTAGCGAAGACAAGCACCAAAAAGGGCAGCTACAGTTGATGGATTAAAGACATAATCAGAAATGTATCCTTGCTACAAATTAGATATAAATGCATTTAGGGGATTGGCATCAAGTGCCACCTTGTTCCTGGTTCAGAGATTAAAATCCTGGCAGAAAAAAGTTCAGCATGCAGTCAAATGTGTGATTAGGCTGTTATTTTGTTCCCATACAGCTGCATGACTTGCAGCAGCCATCTAGATTGCTAAAATATTTCCCTTGGCAAACAGAACATGGGATTTCTTCTCCATTTCAAGTCCAACCTTATTTGAAGTGGTATCTTAAAGTAAAAATGACATTTTTTCCTCTAAGAATCCTGTAATGCAGACCTCACAGGCAGGTAAAAGAAATGTTCTCTCTGACTTATTAGCACCATCATAGAAAGACTAAAGTCTGTTAAATAAAATTTACAGAAATATTCATGTCACCTAAAGTTTTTCGCCCTGGCAGATCAGTATACCCAGTCATGGGTTTATCAGAGGAAAATGAGAAAGATCACCAATGTTATAAATGAAAAAATGCAGTGTCTTAAATTTATCACAGGAAGGGAGGGCACTATAGATTTTTTTTTGTAGTTTAGATGTCTAGTACCCCTCACACCAGCAAGCATGTGACATAGTTATTTTCTATACACTAAAAAATACCATCTTATGCTACTTTTTCTCGTACATCTTGTCTCCTGAAATCTTTTTCAAATCTTCAGAATCTTCCTGAATGTCTTTATATCTTCACTGAATTTTCTCAGGAGGACCTACCTCCATCCAGTCTTCATGAGCTTATCTAGACGGTTAAACTCTTATTGCTTGTAATACAACAAATTAATCAGCAATGCAAGGTTTGGGGGGAGAATTAATAGACTACCTGATGTACCTGGAAAAACAGGCTAGCTTTTTGGACTGCAAGAACCTCGTTGGGTCTTAGGGCTTATATTTTCTCAAGATAGATATAGATATAGATATAGATATAGATATAGATATAGATATAGATATAGATATAGATATAGATATACATAGATATAGAGTTTTTTATTTTGTACATTATAATATTTGGGAAGTAACTAAAATAGAATCTCTAGTCCTCATTTTATTTCAATCAATGTATCATCTATAAACCTTCAAAAACCTCATCATTCAAAGCTTAAACAGAGAAATCTTTGAAAGAAAGCACCTTTGAAAGAACTGAAAGGATCTTTGAGATAAAAGTCTTCATAATTAAACGTTAACCGAATATCAGTAATAAAAGAGCATTATCTTCAAATATCTTACATACTCTGATTGTCAGTTGAATAAAAGTTTCCAGGATAGTGATGTTCTTTGGGATAGAAATAATAAAGGTAACAAAGATTTCCTTTCCCTTCTTTGGTTATCCCAGAGAATTTGCACATTTTGCTTGGAAGTGAGTAATCCACTGTTAATAACTAATCAGTCCCCTCCTCCAAAATGATTGCAACTTATTTCTCTCTAAAATGAAGTTCTTATCTTTAGCTTATCACTTGTATAAATAGTATAAATAAGTATGTATTTGGTTTACTGCACATAGTAACTTGTTCACATGTATTAACTTGTAGTTAAACAAAAATGGCTTATGGGAACATTTCACAACAATGGTTTGTTCAGATCCCGATGCTTTACTTGATTATAAAACTTCTTTATCATATTGATATTAATCTTCAAAATCCTTGACTAGCTTCAGTGCTAATTATATGTGAGATCATTTCTCAGTCCCTCAGTCCATGGCCCTTACTGCCAAGAAACACTGTGGTGATGGGGTTCAGAACAAAATTCAAACAAAATCTGAGTACAGGGAAATATCCAATATGTCCTATTATAAGATCCTTCCTTCAAAAGAAAAGCTTGAGACAGAATATCTTCAGAGTTTAATAGAAGATAAATAGGCTTTACTGTATAATGAATTAAGCAGACATTGAATTGTAAGTGGTGAATGCTGCTTATATTTCAGGGCTGTGTCCATGCTTTATTAACAACTGCTTTAGAAATAAGTGAGATGGAAAAAAAGGAAACAATTTGGGTGAATATTGCCTAAACAGAATTGGAGTTCATAACTTCTTAAATTGTAAAATAATTGTGAATTATAAAAACCAAGAACAACAAAATAATACCTTTCATTTTCTTCTCTATAATGTTATCATACCAATTACTGAAAGATTAGAAAAATAATCAGGAATTATACAGACACCTTAATGGTACATGTGGAGGCCAACGAAAGATAAAGATAGGCAAAATTTATTCCTGGTCCAGAAGTTGGACAAAATTGCTGAGAATTATGAACAGAACTAAACTCTTCCTTATGCTGTGTCTCTAATTGGTAACTTATGACTGAATTTTCTAGGAGCGGTTGCCTTCCTAACTCGCAGATTTGTGAATTTGACCGTTGGGTATCTAATTCTCCATTGGCATTGTGTAACTGTTCAGTTGAGGAATCCACAATGCAATAGGCCCCAAAGGTAGTTATTTAATCAGTAGTGCAACACATACATCATGTCTAGGATTCAGTTGTAACGAGGTTGTTGCAAGTCACCAGGACACTTACGGCAGGGCTGGAATATGACTTCAGTTGTTTATGATTCACCAATTAGGACAAGATGAAAAGAGTTTCAGTGCCACTTCATGCACATAAAAATAAGAAAACAGTGAACTGTATCATAGATTGGCTTGATTTGGAAGGGACCTTCAAAGACCATCTAGTCCAATCCCCCTGCCATAGGCAGGGATAGCTTCCACTACACCAGATTACGTGAAGCCCCATCCAACCTGACCTTGAGCACTTCCAGGGACCCAGCATCCACAGCTTCTCTGAGCAACCTGTTCCAGTGTCTCACCACCCTCATCGTACAAAAATGTTTTCCTTACAGCCAGCCTAAATCTATCCTCTTTCCATTTAAAACCATTGCCCTTTGTCCTGTCGCTACAAACCCTGGTGAAAAGTTCCATGTCTCTTATAAGCCCCCTTTATATATTGAAAGGCCACAGTAAGGTCTCCCTGAAGCTTTCTCTTCTCTAGGCTAAACAACCCCAACTCTCTCAGCCTGTCTTCATAGGAGAGGTGTTCCTGATGAATTTTTTGGCCCTCCTCTGGACCTGCTCTAACAGGTCCATGTTTTTCTTGTGCTGGGGGGCCCCAGAGCTGGATGCAGTGCTCTAGCTGGGGTCTCACAAGACCAGAGTAGAGGAGGTGAATCACATCTTTTGACCTGCTGTCCATGCTTCTTCTATGTTATGGTCAAATTTAAAACAAAAGGTCTTGATGGAAAGAATACTTATGAGAGTTAGACTGAGTAGCTTTCAGTTCAGAAAGGTTTAATGTTGATGTTGCTGGCCTCACCATAAAATGAAAGAAGTTTATGTCAGACAAAAGGAAACAGAATTGATTAGAAATCTCTAACAAGATTAAGACGTTAAATTAAATAAAGTAAAAGCACAATATGAGCAATTGAATCCACTGTAGTCAAATCATGTTTGCTATATAATTTTAGAATCTTTAGTCAACATGAAAGAAGGAATCCTCTGCCTAATAAGTAAGTTGCACCACTACCTGAGAGCCAGCAATCAATTAGAGGTCTACAAGAATCATAAACAATTTAACAAAGTTTTGGATATTTTAATTGTTTGTGCTTCTCTTTTATAATCACTTTCAAATATAATTTCTCTTTTTCTAAGTGTCTGAGCATTGTGTACATTCTCCTGGGAAATCTGAAGCCAAATTAAATTTTCAATTATAAATACAAACATCTGTGTCAGAAACACTTAAATTATATGATAATAAAAGACTTAGAATTTATTGTCCATGTCTTGTTGTGTCTAAAAAACCAAAGCAGATATTCTTTACAAGCTTTCCCCCGTCATATCCAGCAAATAACTTTGCATATTAATTGTTCTTGTATGCTTAAAACAAAATTATAAGTAAAAGCGATATTTTCAAATAAAAACATGACTGCCTGTAAATATTCCAAGCATGATAAAATACCAGCTACCTGGTTTCATTCCTCCTAGGGAACTTTATTTAACATCTATACGTAGTACTAACAAACATTTGCATCAACAAAAAGTTCAGAAAAAAAGTCAAAGGGCTTAGTTTTTAAATAGAATAGGCAAAATAACTTCTGCAGCATCAAGATAATTTACAGAGAAAAAGAAATTAGAATTTTGTATTTTAGAAGACAAAATGTGGAGGGACAATCAGAATAAAAGCTATTCAATGCCTGGCCACATTAACAGCAGCAAATCAGCATCTTTCCAGTTTTTTGTTTTATCTACAGCTTTACAGTTTTTATCTACAATTCAGATATGATGTATTTTTTTTTTTTTTAATGAGAAAAGCGTGGCAAAAAAAAGTGGCTAGTGGTGTAAAAATAAGAACTGCCTGGAGCTCACAGTTATCCTATACCTTTTTCTTCCATGGATAGTTCCAAGTTGCAAAGTAGCATGATACCAATGAAGAGGTTCCTTTAGCACAACTTTGTTGTGCTATTTGAGATTTAGCAAAAGAAATCATAGTCTGTTACTGACCCACTAGAATTCAATAGATAACAAAAAAAGGATG
Source organism: Ibidorhyncha struthersii (assembly GCA_013398815.1). NCBI lineage: Eukaryota > Metazoa > Chordata > Aves > Charadriiformes > Charadriidae > Ibidorhyncha > Ibidorhyncha struthersii. The sequence continues at coordinate 121,126 of VZSZ01007028.1, read as the reverse complement.
TGATGAGAATGAAAATAATAATTACAGCTTAAAGATCCAAAATTCTCACAGATGCAGTTTCCTAAAAGTGGACACCTTGTGGTCAGTACTGCATCCAACCATGTTGCTGTACAAAGTAGATATCATGTAGCCCAGTGAAGTAAGAAGTTTGAAATTTTGTAATCTATTTGTCTATGAATCACTGGAGTCTGTGTACCACAGTCCCCTACATACTGTAACAGAACGTGACCACTCTAGTTTTTTATTCCTCCTTATATTATGACAGGTGGATGAAATTTATTGTCTGAGATTTATTCATCATAGAGTGTAGCATTACATTAACCAAATGATGACTTCCTGAATTATTCCTGAATATAATGAAAAGCCCTAGAGGGAGAGGAAATCTGAAAAAGTAAAAGATGACACATTTTAGTTTTTCAAATGTAATGGAGTAAATGGCATTCTGAAACTTACTTAAAACTAAAGGAAACAAAAACATAAAATTTCAAGAACTAATTAAACCCCTCTGTGCACAAAGTAATATATTTTGTTCAAAGTGAAGCAATTTCCAGATAGTTTCTTTCATTCTGTCAATGGAAAACCAAGTTATTTAAACAACTTAGTTATAACGTTGCATCTGCACTGCAATCTGTCCAAAACAGTTTTAATTTTTTTTTTTTTTAATGTAAGTCTAAAATACGTCATTTGGGGTAGGTAACTTCCATAAAAAAAATTACATGTGAAATGTTTTTGCAAAGATGTAACCAAAGGGCTTTTGTCAGGACCCTCAAACACTGGGTAGCAGAATGCAGGCCCAAAAGTGGTTCTGGCTGCCGTAAACAGCTTTGACCTCTCAGCGCCCCTGCGGCCTCCATGCAGTGTTTGAGGTCACTTGACAAAGGTGACATCAGATCACTACTTGTTCATGTGATAATGGTAATAAACATATACATTATGTGTTGCTGCACATCCCATTATGTGACTGTGAAATTCTAATTTAGCAGAATGCCTGTACTTCAGGGATATGATTTTGATGTGCTTTGTGTTGCATTGCAAGGACGAATCATTAAGCTCTCATTTAGCCTGCCAGTTCACTGAGTATGCTGAGACATGTATTCCACCATAATACATCTTAAAAACATGGAATAGTATTACCACCAGTACCATGATTTAACGCTGGCTAAGCGAGGGTCATTGGAACTGCTGTAGAAGAATGCTTGTACTGGCGCTAGCAGGCAGCTAGGAAAATACTGACTGAGAAACTTTACGGAGTAGCTCTTATATATACAGAAAGTGTATTTAACCACATCTTACATTAAAATCTAAGGCAGGCATAAATGCTTTTCCAATATCTTTTTTTTTTTTCAGAACAAGAGGATACCTTCGTTTAAGTATAGATGAAACAGTCACAGCCCCTGATAAAACTTTGTAAGATCATGTGTCAGAAGATGTTTATATACAGACATTACCACAGTATGATAACATAACACGCGCCAGCTCCAGCTCTCTTCCTATGAGCTATGAAGGCCTATGTAGTCATGAAGGGTGGATTTCTTGCAGATTCCAGTCTGAAAGTGCTAGCTAGTTACCGTGTTGAGTATGTGGGGTTATACAAGGTCCTGTGAGTCTGAAAGCATATGCTCCAGATAGTCCTGTTGCTGTGATTACGGGCTTTAAGTTTGCATAATTAACATGCTCTTGAATACAGTCTTGTGTGACGTTTATGAGACAGAAAGCTGCAGCCATAATTGCCTTGTATTATCCCCTATCAATATCTATACACCGAGTTCAGAGCCTTAGCCATGCCTGAATAATGGAAGATAATACTAAAATAATTAGCCCCCCAATCTTGCATTAAACAGCATAACTTGAAAGCAGCTCATGACCTGCTCCTTTCCTTGCATGTGTTCTGGTAGCTAACAAATCAGACTTAATGTCATTGTGGAAAAAAATTGGATATCATCTTTCTGCTTGTGATACCTTTGTAAAGGTGGTACATGAAGATGAGTAGCAGAGGAGAATGACATCTCTGCAGGGTAATTACCCACCTCTTTGCTAAAGAAGTGCTCAATTTTCAAGTCTACATCGTAATTTTCTGCATTACCTACAGCAGTTGGAATGGTTTTACTCTTTCACTGTAGTCTTTCTCATGTGTTTTTTGTTGCGATCATATCAGAATTTTAATAAGGATAATAATGACAAAAATATGTTAAAAAAGAATAATTTTATTATCATAATCCCTGCTAAGTTGTCACTAATATTATGTCTGCACAACAAACACAAGTAAATAAAACAGTCTGAGGACTTCACTGCAGTGTCAAAACTAGATGACATGACCGAGCCTGTGTCCATATGGCTAAGGTTTCTTCCCTCTCAGAGCAGGGTGTCAGGGTCCAAACTCTTTTTGAGAAAGGCCTGTATGGTTCCCTGCGTATTGACTTGTGCCCACACTTGGAACAGTTTGTAGCTGGGTAAATGACTGGGGGTCTTTGGGCTGCTTACATCATGCTCCTATCACAGGATGCATGCCATATGTTAGAGCATAAGAAATGCTGGAAGAAAGCCTGAGGACTGAGTTAGGTAGAGAGACTAAGACCTGGCATCATCTGGTTCCTATTGCCTGCAGGAACAATGGCTTGGTTTTCTCAGAGATGGAGTTATCCCATTCCAGAAAGGTTCCTGACAGTCATCTAGCATGAAACCACTGTAGGCAATGGAGTGAGATGACAAGAAAAATAAGGTCCAAGATGACAATGTAGGAAAACCCACAAGCAGAAGTAGCTGATGAAGTCATACATAGGGACAGAGCTACTTTTTTTTCGTATTCCTATGTGTCTGTCTGAAAAGCAGTAAGTAAATTGGTGTTTAATTGATGGAAGCACATAAATGGCAAATAGAATGCATCCAACACCTTTCATGTTCAGCATTTAAGGGTGATAAAAACACTGTGGGCTTGAGCTTACAAAGCCTTCAGATGGACATCTCCATGACTGTAAACTGTTGTTCAAATCTCATAACTAATGCTTTTCTCAGCAGCATATGAAGACTGCTATCCAAGATCACAGAATCATAGAATGGTTTGTGTTGGAAGTGACCTTTATAGATCATCTAGTCCAGCCCCCCTGCAATAAGCAGGGACATTTTCAACTACATCAGGTTGCTCAGAGCCAAGTCCAACCTGACCTTGAATGTTTCCAGGGATGGGACATCCTGTGCCAGTGTTTTATCACCCTCATAGTGAAAAAATTCTTCCTTATACCTTGTCTAAGTCTTCCCTCTTTTAGTTTAAAGCTATTACCCTTTGTCCTGTTGCAACAGGCCCTGATAAAAAGTTTGTCCCCATCTTTGCTCTAGGCTCCCTTTAACTACTGAAAGGCCTTGATTAGGCGTCCCAAGAGCCTTCTGTTATCTAGGCTTTGTCCGACTTTGTCCGCCTGTCTTCATAGGAGAGGTGCTCCAGCTATCTGACCATTTTTGTAGCCCTCCTGTGGACCCACTCCAACAGGTCCATGTCTTTCCTGTGCTGATTCATGCTCCTTTTTTATTCTTTTTAAATAAATTTAGAAAGAGAAAATTTCTATCCAGATTCTGTTCCAACTTTTTGCCTATTTGCTGCTCAATAATATTCAGAAAGATTTGGAGGTTAGTTGGTCAAAATGTGCAAGTACCTATTTACTCATGTTGTGCCAAAGTCACCCAGGCACCTCTTTTCCTTTTTGATCTACTACCACTATTGATTATAAAATGTAATTTCGTGACCACCTTGAGAGGTCTTTACCAATGCATTTTACTGTTTCATTTCTTCCTTCCCCAGTGTTCTAATTTTGCTGCAGTTAACAGATTGACTTCAGTCTGAGTTTCATTTTGAATGTACTGTGATACAGGGACAGTCTTTTTGTGATATATATGCTCTCCTCCAGGAAGTGAACTGTGATCACAAAGCATCTCTGAAGTTAGGTTGCAACCAGACTCTTTCTGAGAGACAGACAGGCACTACAGTAGGTGATGACATCTGAACATTTCAAACTGCTGAGACCAAAAACTGTCCTCCTCTGATCTCGGTAAGTATTATCACTAAACCTTTGAACAGGCAATCGGTAAGGCCTGAACAGCTGTGGATGGAGGATGTAGATCTCTCTTTCCTTTCCTACTCTTCAACTGATTTAATATTACTAGGCACTTCCCTCTCTAGTGGAAGTTTCCAAGCAATATGAAAATGAGGAAATTATGACCCCATTCTGGGGAGGTATTCCTCTAAGGCATGAAATCCTTTGTCACAATGAACTCCTTACCTGGTCTTCTTCCAGCCACTTCCTTCAGTTTCACACTGACAGTTCACATTGAGCAGCTCTCTTCCTTTTGGCATCTTGCTGGAGAAGATACCCAGTCCCCGATTTTTCTCTGTTCTAGTGGCAGGAGAAAACCATGTGCAGATAATACCGTGGAAATTTCCAGGAAAAACAAGAGGAATGGAGGCACATAGGGCTTGAAGATTTGTTTCAGAAATACGTTATTATAACTTTATTATTATTATTGTAATATCTCTGTGTTTTTTTATCAGACAATATGATTCTTCTTACCAACATTGCAGGAAATCCTAATCTCATTTTTATTTCACAGTAAGTATCATTTTTGGAACGACAGAATGTCTTGGAAAGACAACCTAAGCATAGTCAATACCTTTCTAGTTTTACGGAGAACTTGCAGGAACAACTCTGCCACCTCTCACTTACTTTATTCTGAAAATCTGTAACAGTTTTTAAGAGGGCAGGATCACAGGAAGTGGATAAGGCTTCAGTTTGGGTGTAGGCCTGTAAGAAACCTCAGGTGAACTAGATATTTCTCCAATTTCTCAGCTTCAGTTTTGGGTTTTTTTTGAGACTGGGAAATATCAGCTCTTCCCTCAGCTGCAGACACTTTTGCAAAATTACTTTTTTTTTTTAATCTTTCTTTCTTTCTATCAATCACTGTAATTAAATATTCATTGCAGTATTATAATGTTAAATAGGGATCTAATTAACAGCTAAATTGGTTCTCAGCTCATGTACACTATAATTCAAAGATACACTGAATTGCAACATAAAAACAAAAAATAAACAAACCAAAGCACCTCAAATAAAAGAAAAAGAAAAAGAAAAAGAAAAAGAAAAAGAAAAAGAAAAAGAAAAAGAAAAAGAAAAAGAAAAAGAAAAAGAAAAAGAAAAAGAAAAAGAAAAAGAAAAAGAAAAAGAAAAAGAAAAAGAAAAAGAAAAAGAAAAAGAAAAAAGGAAACCAAACCAAAACCAGCATACAGTTTGTTAATGGCATTTTACATACAGATGAGTGGGATTCTGCAACACACTTCTTGAGATAAGATGTTTAAAAGTACTGAAAACCCTTAACACTACAACTGGCTAAATTATTTTGAACAAATAATAAATCCACCAAAAATGTACTGCTGGGGAGGTTGAAATAGTATTTGATTCACTTAAACTAAAGGAGTTATTTTTGCCTTAGAGAAACTGAGGAAAGAGCAAAAACTGCACTGAAAATACGTTTAATAAAGGAGGTTGAGTATGTCGCTCTCTAATAATTTTTTGAATCCCGGACTTTCTTACTAATCATAATAAATCATAATTATGAAGAACATAGTCCATACAATTGAGCACATTACACATCTAAGATTGCATTATGACTTAAGGCTCTAACTTTTTCAGCAAAATACAGAAAACCGAATGCGTGATACACCATGGAAATATATTATTTTAGCCTCAATTAAAACAAAACAAAGCAAAACAAAAGTCACCCATCCAAGCTGAGATTCATGGTAATTCTTGGTCTCAGTAGGACTGTTGTAACAGTTAGTCTAAATCAATGGAGTATGAAGCCCTGAGACACAGCATATTCTTTCTTCACTTGAAATGCCTGAAGAGCAGAAAATACTCCCAGTTATGGCAGAGCACCACTTACAATATAGCACTTAGCAGTACATTTTGACCTGTAATGGTATACCTGTGTGAGTATGTATGTAGTAAAAGATGATGAACAAGTACATTTCACTGTGGAGCTACCTTCTCTAAGCAGAAATGAAAAGATAAAATGTGTTTGGTTACAATCCCTGCAGAATCAGGGGGATGGAACGGCCACGGATGAAGAATAAACTGGACTTCACAACTACAGTCTCACTGGGTGAGGGCTCTGTCCATCCAGCTATGTCTCTACTGACTTTTTAAACAGTTAAACAAACTGATTCATATTACAGAGTATTAAAACAAAGACTAACAGCAAAACCCTGAAAGCATAGCAAGGTAATACAGAGAAGCAAGAAAAATATAAAGTGAACACATTCTTACAAATAACGTCAAATCTATTAAACAATAAAGACATTAAAAAAAATCAAACTTCGTTTAAATCATTGCACTGCACATTAAAACTGAATTTGGGAGGTGGTTCTTAAAACTTGAGGTTTGACAGTATTTATACTTTAGAGAAGCAGTGGATTAGATAGGTAATTTAATGCTGCTACTTGCAGCTGGAAGATGAGTACCCTAAACAGTCAGGATATGAATACCATGCAACCATGATCATGAAGAGCCATCCATTAATTGGAAATTATTAAAGTGCAGCAGAACTCTAAACATGCTTTTCACCAAAGAAGGCTGAAGGTCCCTTTTTCATAGAAGATACTTGGCATAGTGAATGGTAGAATGGGATAGGAATTAAGTCAAAAGGAGATTTTTATTCATGTAAGCTACCCCAGAACCTAATACAAGTGTTAATATTGATAATCTAAAATGAAGCTCCACAAAATGTCTCCCTAGCTCCATTGACTTGCATTTTACAGCTAAAATCAACCTTTTTTTTTCCTTTTTTTGTATTCCCCCCATCTTATGTGAAAATCTTCACTTAGTCATTAGCTTCATATCTAAGGGGACTAACTGGCAGTTGTCCTTCTGCAGTTGTGCAATGTCACTTATGTAGTGTGAATTCGCGAAGTCACAACTCAAGTCCAATGACCATTTGCAAACAATAATACAAGCAACAGGGATCCAAGATGAGATGTTCAGACTTCTCAGATTTCATGATGTCATTTCTGCAATGTAAAAAACCTAGATAAACGAGATCTCTGAAAAGGGTGGGAGTTTCAAGATCACTGAAGGAAATCTCAATACAACTTTAGAGGATGCCAAGATGGGTTACTGCTGAGATGCTCTGGTTGCAAAGAACTTTTTTTCATTTTCTGGAGATCCATCTATTTGCAGAAATATCATCAATAGCAAACTGAGACCCACCCCCAAATGCTAGCTTGTGCATTATAGAAAACTAACCTGAGTTATTATTAGGAAGAGATTGAGAAGAAGCCACTGCCATCAGGCTGGATATGACCACCAACACTGGTCACACCAGGTGATCCTTTCCCAGTCAGAGAAAGAACCTTCTCCCCTCTGTTCTTCTTGACTGGAAAAGTGTGTTCAACATATGCGATATAGTCAGAGCAACAGGTTGAGTTTGTTGTTGTGATTTACCTTGCAAGGATAAAGAGCAGGACTGCCCAGTAGGCACCGCAGGACATCACCCATCACTTGATTTGCGTTACTTCTTATGCCCTTTTCCCTTTCCTTGCCCCTTCATTTTGCAACTCTTCTCCTTCCCTTTCTCTACCTCAATCTCCTTCCAAATAAATAACTCACTAACAATTACTTTTCACTCTTTGGTCTCAGTTTTGCTGCACCCATACCCAGAGCTGTTAACTCTGACACCACTATCTAGGCAGTCTTGGCATTAAATGGTTTTACTGACAAGGTTAAACTGGTCTCTACTGGTCCTGCATGGCTCTGAGCCTCAAAAAGCTCCCATCCCCTCCAGTTACAGATTTTGTCTATCTCTTGCATGACCCATTCCTTTATCAGCTGTGCAATCCAGACATTCCTCATGGCGCTGTCTGTAACTCTGTGCAGCTCTGACACTGTTGTCAGCCATCAGTCATACATATTCTCCTCTCCTCTCCTCTCCTCTCCTCCCCTCCCCTCCCCT
>VZSZ01007028.1:102056-112780 GCA_013398815.1 Ibidorhyncha struthersii | reverse complement strand
TATGTCCCATTCAGTTACAGTTTAACTCAGGCCAGAGCCTAGTAATAAACTCATCATTCACCTGGAGCCCAAACATTCATTTTGACTTACCACATGATTTGACATCACAGAACTTTTCTGTAAATGACAAAAAAAAAGTACTGTCAGTAGTATAACTTAGGTATACATTTAAAAATTTCACATGTATGTTGATCCCAGCAGTGAGTTTGATTATATTTAAATAAAAATATAGAAACTCTTTAAATTCCTAGGATGGATTATAAAGAGGTTACTCCTCCTTTACAGTGATGCAAGACCTATGTATTAATTCTACGTGCAATAACATTGAGCCTGCAAGTTACAAACATTCTCACCAGCAAACAGAACAAATCTACCAAGCTTAACTTAAGCAAAAGACTCATGACACATTTATAAACTACAGACTCACTGTGACTTGTGATCTGGATGCTTACAGTGGCTCAGGAATTGCTCAGATATTTGACTGACAGGTGGTGGGAAAAACGTATGAGAGGAGAATCACACTGTGCTTGCTCTGCGTTCCTCTGCCTAGGCAATGGTTATTGACTGCTTTTGGAGATAGAGCCCTAGGCCAGGGGAACTCTGGGTCCCCTCTTGACTTAACATTTTCAACATGAAGCCCACAGCCATTTGAGACACGACCAGTTATTAAGCAAAAAATTATTAAAAATCAAGCACGATAGTAATGCAGTAATCCCCAATAGATGGCTATCCCCAGAGGCATTTTTATGCTTCTTCAGCCAGTGAAATTAACCACAAAGATGATATCCCCATCTCCCTCCCAGCTGGCCAGGCAGTCCTTTATATTCCCCTAAAATTTGTCTCACCTCCCTTGCAAAAATTCCATTAAATAAATAATAATAATAAAAAATGAGCATTATCATTTTAAATATTTATTACCACTGAAATAATTATTACTCAGAAAAGAATTATCACATTACCTGTTACACTAATACCTTCATATTGAAGACAATTTTAATATCAAATATCTGCTTGACTAAATAAATTTATTCTTTTGAAATAGCTATGTCTCTTCTCAGCTTATTAATAATGTTCATTCCTGCCCTTGAAATGCACCACACATTGCCAATTAGCCTAGAAAATTTGTTGCTGTTCAGGCATGTGTAAACACAAAGCTGATTTCCCCACATGCCTGGTATCTGTTTATGTCTCTTTCATACACACGGGCACATACATATATATACTTACGTATTTTAAATACTAGATATCGAGAAAAATGCTAGTTATAATATTTTTCATATGATCTTAAAAATAATATTTATTTTATGTGTTTATAATGATGAAAGACAAATTCAACCCATCAAAAATACATTACTGTAATAAAAACAATGATTAATCCTTAATAAGGAGGAATTGATATAACACAATGCAGAAAAATATATGGTACCACTATTATTAAATCTTCTTTAAATAACTTCTTTATACAGTGATTTGCACACAAAAAATGCAGGGTTATATTTGGAAGCAATGTGGAATGTACAATGAATCACGCCCCCCTACCGCCAGTGGAAACACATTACACAAAGACAGACTCCTTTATACTAAGAACCCATCTGACCTACTTAAAACTCATTTACCATGATGCAAAAGACTACAAATATCTCCAAAGTATTCTGACTTGAAAACTGACAACTACTATAGAACAGTCCATAGTCCTGTACCCTCTCCTTTTAGCTCATGTACTTTCTTTGGTTAGCCCTTAAAGCAGTGCTGCATTAATAGATACATATTATTACATCAAATAATACAAATGTAGATTTAACATATAAGAACCATTAAGGTGGAAGGTTACAGGTAACAAGTATTGCTAAGTGAACACGAATATGACATTGTAGCAGAACGTCACTAAGTTTTTGTTACTACGGACAATAAGAACAAGATTGTTCTTCTAAATGCTGGGAACTAACACACAAAAGGAGCAGGCCTTTACTTGAGACATGAACCAATAAAATCTGGGAGCTTTTAAAGTCAAATATTGATTTTCAAAACTGAATATTATGCACTTTGTAAGTTTTCTAGGTATAAACATTAAGAATATTTCTTTATTTCTTGGTTATGACATCAGTATATGAGTATGCTTTGAAAGTATAAATTAAAAGTTGTTAAATGAAGTGGTTTTCCCCTCCTCATTACTTTGAAGTATCTATAAAAATGAATAGACATTTCACTAACAAACCCAAAACTTTTTTTTTTTAATCTTATGACTTTTAGCAATATGAAACATTAAAACTTCCACTTAGTCCCTAGTCATTACGTCATTTTGGCAGTTCTTCATCATAGCTCTGTTATGTATGGATCATAGTTTGTCCTCTTAAAAATGGTTACAATAGCATTTGAAGAAAAGTTAAATCAATCTGAATAGTAAAGAAAGTCATTAGGGTTCAGACATCCAAAACAGAAACAGAGACATGCAAGAGCACGTTTTAAAGCATTCGGTATTGATATCCTGGCTGGCACAAGAAGTTACATTTGTGAGATTTGAAAAGATTTGAATTTTCCTTTTGAAAATAAATGATATAAGACAAATGACTGGCTGTAACGAACATCCTGGAAAAGATGCATCCAGTTTGCCTGGCCTTCTTAAGGGCTGATCTTGCAGCTGCGATGAGCTGACAGTAGCAGCACAAGCAGCGTTTAAATTAACAGGAAGGGCGTAGGAGGGGGCATAAGGACTACAGAGGAATCCATTTGCCGGAAAATACAAATTCTAGCTACTCAAGCTATTACTGAAACAAGCCATTCTTACAGACATCCACAATCTTTAAAACATGTAATTTTATCAGTATTTACCATTCTTGCTTGTCTATTTGTGTTTAGCATGCTTTTTGTGATTCCCTTTCAGCAGAATGAGTGAATGTCAGCTTTCATTTTGAATTTCTGGCCCCTGTAATCAGTATAATACATATGAATAACCAAAATTGCTCTTTCTTTCATTCATTCTTACTGAGACTGTGCTACTTTGTTTATATAAATGAATATTCATTAGGTCAGAGAAAGAGACTAACTTTATAGTTTACTAGTAATGGCACTCACCTTGAATATAAAAGACACAGGTTAAAGGTTACTGTTTGAAATCAGAGCAGGAAGACAAACTTGTGTCTCCAGGGTTCCAAGTGAGTCACATTTACACCCTTGGCCTAGTGATGGGTTAGGTTAGCTCTTTTTGCCCACCTCTTTCTATCCAAAATTCCATTTTCAATTGGAAAATACTTCATAGAAAAATTGTGCTGGCATTTGAACATATATTGTGTAGAGTTCTAGTTTTTGACATGATGCCCTGTGTTACCGAATAAAACCTGTTAAAATGCTAAAAAATTCCTCACCAGCATTTTAACTCTTCTCTCATCTTTTCTTACAAGATCCTATTATGTCAAAAAGGTATGCTACTACCATATAAAGTGTAGACCATATCTTGAATATTATTCTGTAGTAACTTTTTAATTGGTACTCAATATAAGAAAAATTTCATATGGAAAACTTCTTGGTCTTACTTGTTGATTAATTTTCTGCAAAGAAATAGGACCACCTGAACAAACACTTGTATGGTAGCCCAGCTCATTCGTTTGTTTAGCCCTTAATGGTCTAGCTATGCCTTAGCCCTTAACAGTTTATCTGTGCCTTTGTCTGGTGCTCACCTTACATCGTTTTCTCCTAATGTTTATTCAACACCACCCACGAAACGGCCTTTTGTCATACATATGCATTATATACTTTAGGAAGGGGAAAACTTTGCTGAGATTATCTTTTACGGAAAGATCATTTTACACTTGCACATGAGAAGAGAAAGAATAAAGATCTGTTTGCAGGGAAATTTTCTGGATGTCTTTGTGAGGATTCTTGAAATAAGGAAGGGAGTTTGTTGTTATCCTTCTCACATTTCCCAACCATACTTACTCCCCCAGCTTCTGAGACAAATACAGCAACGCACACACTCATTTCTTGTAGATGCAATTTTCTTTTCTCCTACTGTTGGTATTCTTCTTCATTGTGTCCAATTTTATTTAAGCTGAGATGGTAAACTACTTTTATGTTCCTCCTGTAAAGTTGTTTTAAATTAAATTTCTCTTGAGCCCTGTATGCATTTTAATCTTGGGAGTGTGCTTGGTTGTTTGTTTAATTAGAAAGTACAGAAAAACTACTGAAGCATCATTCTATCAACTTTTGCTGAAAATTAGAAAAACAATCAGGATTGTTTTACAGAATCCGATTTGTTGATATTCAAGACTGGAGCAAGCCCTGTAACATTTAAAATACTTTATATTCTTCTCTACTTTCTTTTGAAATAGCATTTTCAATTTTACTGTAAGAGAATTTTGGTTTGTTGTGCATCAATATTAAAGCTCAGAACATGTGCATGAAAATATCAATCCTAGAAGAAGAAGGTTGAACAGGTCAATTGCCTTAGATGTCTACTTTTCCTACTCTTCTCAGAACTGATTTGTTCAAACATTTATGCAGTGATAGAATGATTATTTTAAGTGTAGAGGCAAACCCTACTCCTGGTTAGATAAGCATAGTTCCTATATCAGTTGATCATTCTTGACAGGCTTGATTTCTAAAAGCGTTCCGATCCCAAAGCTTCTTTAATTCTTCAAGAGAATTCTTAACCAGATCCAGCGCATATGTATGTTATATGAAGACATACATTTAGACAAATCATGAATGCCCATATCTTACATAAAATTCTGCCCCTACACCACTTTCTTCAATGTAACAGAATTGGTACTTATTGTATCTAGTTGTTTGTATCCTTTTTATTATTGATTTATTACATATTTTGTAATCACTGAAAATAAATAAATGTTGGATGGTCTGTAGAGGCATATTTCAGATCTAAGGTATGTTTTATATAGCATACAATTTTCGCCAAAAATATATCTGATATGAAAAAATTTCCTGCCCTCTGTCTCTTTCAGGAGTTCTTCATTTTTGTTTTCTCTCCTTACATAGTTATCTAACCAATATTAAGGTTCTTTCTTATGGCCTGTTGCTATAAGAAAATGTACACAAAAAAATATTGCATACCCCAATGGGTACTAACGCCATCATCCACCTGAAGCAACTTGCAAGATCAATGATCTTAATTCCAATTCGTGAGACTGAATTACTGAGAATTCCTCACCAAAGGTGAGTGAAACCTTCACAATAGCTTGAACACTTGTCCCAGCAAAAGTAAAATTACCGTTGTTGAGGAAAATCCTCTTGATAAATTAATGTGAATTTCTTCGTTCCTCAAATTCCATTTCTTTTTTGATATATTCATTAAAAAATTGACTCAGATTTTTACAATTTTGTGTTTTCTTTTTGATAGTTCTAGTTTTCCATTTTGCTAATCAAAAGAAGGTCTGTCTTCATCAATCTGTATCCTCACTTAATGGTCACTGGCAACACCTAGTCCCATGAGAAACAATTGCTTACAGGCAAGAGAAGTTAAAACTGTTTAACTCAACCTTTAACATCATTTAAAATTGAAGTAATCAAAAAGAAATAAGCGAGAGTATGTTACCCTCTCAGTACTGTGCCCATCGGTCAACAGCAGCTGAGTGTTTAAACAAGATGCTTATTTTCTTCAGGTTTTCATTATATTAGAATACACTAAATGATATTAATTGACATACTGTATATATCAAGCTGTGCATATATGGACATTAAAATCCAGTGTAGAAGATGTTGAAAGAAATAATTGAATTTGTACTCAACAAATATCTTTTCATAGCTAGTTTTAATAACTTACTAAACCCAGAACTCGAAAGAATGTTAAATGACTGATGAATACACTCCTAGAATAAAACAGAACACTGCTGGAGTAAAGCAGGAGTAATTGAAAATATATCTTTTCTGAATACGAGGGTGAAAAATACTGACATTTAGAAGATGTTTAAGATGATACTAGGGGTGAGATTTACTTCAAATTCAACTGCTTAAATTTGGAAGTCTATATGGGGATACCTGTATATAAAGTATGTGTTTAAGATCCTTTCATGGTCAATGGAACCATTTTCTGGACTGCATCCAGCTATACAGACCTGGGGGAGGTTTAGTTTACTTGCCCACATCTAAACACTTAGTGTAGTTAGGGATGACTTTGGTTGTCCTACTTGGGCTCAAAAGTTCACTTACAAAAAGGTATAAGTTACCTTCCAGTCTTGTGTCATGTCCTCAGAGGGCACTCAATACCTATGTGTGGACAATCTGAATGGAACCCTTAACCTTGATGTACTTTAGTGGGAGTTTGGACACTAACTGGGATAAAGCCGCTATCTCTGTAGATACCTAAATTTGGGATGTGAATCAGAAGCATCAACAGCTATTGCAAAGATTAAGAACAATGATACATATGATAAAACCAGAATGGAACCCACTTCCAGGCTGGTTTTAAACCCACTTATGGTCTTTACAGTAATTTAGTTGAACTTGTTTCCACAATCATTAGTCAACTTACAGAAGGAGGTGTCCAACCTGAGTAGATTTGATCTGTCTTGGTAGGTTTTCAGGGATGGCTACTTCTCTGTCATTAAGTCTAGGAAGGTATGGCTGATAAACTGAACTGCACTCTTTGTTTTAACAATTATATTTCAGGATGATGGTACACACTAAGCTTCTAAATTAGGCCCACTGTATTCTTTTTGTACATGTATATATAAGCACGCATGCACGCACAAGTGTCCTCATATGTGTCCTCATACGTGTATGCATATATATACAAATATATATACATATACCTGTAAAATGGATTAAATATACCTTTGTTAACATGTCGTAATTGCCGCTTCAGCATATTAGATTTAACAACAGTCCTACCACTTGAAATTAGACAATAACCAAGTTAATGTATATATATGTCAAATCAAACTGAATTCTGTCCTTTCGTCACTTGAAGATGAAGAATACTCTGGAAATATGGCAAATAGCCACTTATGGACACTTATGGTGTCTTCTGATTGCTGTTACTAATGCAAGCCTTGTGAGCACTTTTAAACATAAGCAATTTTTGTAAGCCCCAAACTCAAACACTTAGCCTATTTTATAGCAACAGTACCATGTGTGCTACATTTTTATCGCTTTTTCTCTTACACTGAGGATAGTATTTAATGCTATAAATTCTTCTATTCTTAGTTAGTCCATAGGCTACACAATGGTGTCCCAATTTCTGCCAGAATGCAGCAGAAATTTATGGCCCCGGTATGTTTCTTGTCTTACTTCCCAGCATTTCCCTGGAGTCCCCACAATGTGTCTTTTTCTCTGCTGCCTTAAATCACACCATCTCCTTGATCTTCAAAAAAAACCAAACCCAGAACAAAACAGAACTTGGGAGGGACAACTGCGTTATTAGACTGATAGATATACTCCCAAATGTTGTAAATGTTGGGTTCAAATTAGTTGTGTTTGGAGAGGTTTGGAGGCATTTTTTTGGTGGTTTGGTTTTTTTTTGTTGTTGTTGGTTTGGGGTTTTTTTTGCAGTTTGTTGTTGGTTTGGGTTTTTTGCTTCTGTATTTGCTCTGTGTGTGTGAGCCAAAGGGCACTATCTCATTAATGACTTTCTTTCTCTGTGATTATAATTAAGGGTCACTAAGCTTATCCTGCAGTCCCTGAGGGACAATGGATTTCAAGACAATCTGGATGAATATGTTAATATCTGATTAGATAGAAGACTTGACCTTGATACAGAGGGTTGGTTTCATGCTCAACTATAGCAATGCTGATACTTTACTGTAATTTTCTTGTCGAAATACACAGCATTTCAGAGCTTGAACTCAATAATTAGAGGTGTTTGATCCCCAGAGATATGTAACTCCACACACACACCTCTGAAGATCATTCACCTTTCAGCATATTCAGAGTTTTATATACTTAAACAATTGCAACAAACTGTGGCAACTTTTGGTCGTTACCATAAACTGTTTTTATATTCAAATATAATCTCATCCTTCCTGATTTAAAGAAAAATAAAACTAAAACCAAACAAGATATTTTTAAAAATTATACTTAAGGTTCCTTTTTACAAGACAGACAGATGATATGCAATGAGTACCATTAGCAAGTTTTTCTGACTTTTGTTTCTTCAGAAAATGAACAGGTTGCTGAGCTTGTCATAGCGAAAGTAAAGCTCTATCCCTTAGCTCTATCCCTTCAGTTTTTGCAAAATGTTGAAGCTGTCACTATTTTCATAGAGAAGAAAGACTTGTTTTGTCCTACTTTCCAAAATAGTAAAGGAAATTAAACAAAACAAAAACAGCAAAAGAAGCTTTAAAATCTGTTCTCTATCAGCTTCTTAGTGATCGAGGAGATAACTCTCTTCTACTGGAGAGTCCTGCCCTATAAGCAGTCATTTTTAATCAAGAAAATAGATGCCTTGGATTTTGACAGATTAGGTGTTTTATATTTTTACACCAGTATTTTCCTAATATAAAATGATTAGGTATATACCATATTGATTTTTGAGCCCTGCTATTGTAAAGACTTATGCACAGGCTTCAAGCACTCCAAGTAATCGCAATGACTTTGCTGGGAGTACTTAGAATGCATACAATTAAACACACAAGATCACCCTCCAGGATAGTACTTTGCATTGTTTCAATCAGCTTTCAACACTGATGTAGCTTTTGAGCTCTGCTTATACCTAAGACTTGGTTCTCTTGAAGGGTGTTTTGTTTTTGTTTTTATCCTCAGAATTTGCTGTACATAGAACTTTTCTACTGCTAAATTACCAATAAATAATCTGCTTTTACATTTCTATATATATATTCTTTATTCTTATCCTTCTTGGAATCTTCTTTATTCTTAGTGATATAAAGAGAACACAATGTCTAAGAAAACAACAGCATAAATACATCCCACAGAGACAGTCTTTGACCCTGTGTTTTTAACCTTTTTTGTGTAAGGTGAAGAAATGACAGAATGAATCTAATTTATTCTATTTTTTTTTTTTTCAAACTGCCACCAGATTACACAAGACTAGGTTTCAAAAGCTCAGCAACATAATATAGAAACAAACATGTTTGCTTTTTGTAATTAAGGGACAAGTTTACTTTCCTTTAGTAGCACAGCATATATAGGTATACATGTTCATATATTCATATATATGTCATTATTTCTTCAGCAGAAAACAGTATCGTTGTTACTGGATTTCAGTCATACAACTTGAAACAAACTGTTTCAGGAGATGAGCATTAATGATTACTAAGGCATAGTAATGTAAGTGCAATAGCAAAATAAACTATTGATAGGTCTTAAATTTCTCACGTTTATCACATTTAGGGCAAAAAACTTTGCACTCCTTTCCAAATGAGTCACTAAACTTATTAAATTCAATAATTAAAAGTTAAATGTTCTGACATTTTCTGAACATCATTCTGTACTGAAGTCACCGGTCACAATTAATGAACTTGAACTATTTATTTAAAGATGTAGATTTTGCAAAGACAAATAAATCACATTAGTCAATCACACAGTTAGTCACCTCAAACACAGGGAAGCACAATGCAGATTATGTAGAATTAGGGAGGTGTGGTAGGAAGACTGTAAAAGACTCCTCTGTGAATTTTCTATATTCTAATTATTTATTGAAATACAAAACAATTAAGAAAGCGTTGTGAACACTTGATATATCCATGTATCAGAACTAAAATTTGCAGTGACTTTTTTACAGTTATAAGAGAGAGCAACAGTGTCTCAACAGACATTTTAAACCACTGGATAGCAATCATTATGAAGCTGTTTCTGAAACATCATATTTCCATATAGTTCTGGAGTTACTGTGCGTATCCACAGAGAATGCATTAAAAAAAAAAAAATATAATAAAGACTTTGCTTCCTAAAACAGAAGACATTTCTTTGTTGTTTGCAACAAAATCTGATTTTAGATATATTTGTATGATTCCTTTTAAACCAGTAGAAGCATTGCATGTGCTTGTAAGAGCCATCCTTGTGCCATCCTTGAGAATATGGATTTGATTTTGCATTTGTTAATGGTGGTACTGCCACAGAATTGGTTGCTTTCAATTGCACATTACCCCTAATAAATTGTCTTCAGCAATAACAAATAATAGGCCTAATAGTACTGCTATCAAAGTCAACATTAAATCATTACCAAAATAATTATGGGTAGGAGTAAGTAAAAAAAAAAAAGGAAGAAGCTTTCCTGGCTTTTCCCTTTCTTAAAATGTGTTTGTCTTTAATTTAGTGTTTCCTAAAATAGAGCCAAAAAAGGACTCCTCTTCCTCCCAGATCAACATTAAAAAAGAGGTGCTACAGGTCATCACATATTCCTTTAGAGAGCAAGGAAAACATGACTCTCCATAGAAAAAGTAATACGAAAGGGAACAAATTATATATCTTCTCTGGGCTTAATGATCCATCTTTAACCAGCACAAAAGGTAACAGGAGGGCAGGTCCCCTCATTAGCATAGTCCAAAATTTAAAGGCTTTCCTTCACCAGTCAATTTATATTTTGGGAAGACACACACCTCCATTTTCATTGTAAGAAACAAGTCAGAAATATGACTCATAAAGTTCTACTTCCAAAGTAAAGAGTCACAGTGTCACATAAGCTTAGAAGAATAATTAACAGGAAATCTTGTCCAGTCCTCCCTGACCAGCAAGGTCCCATGAAATTAGGAGGCACCACTCTCCTTAGAATTTGAAAGTTATTCTCTCCTCTCCTCTCCTCTCCTCTCCTCTCCTCT
>VZSZ01007028.1:55272-101999 GCA_013398815.1 Ibidorhyncha struthersii | reverse complement strand
CCCTCTCCTTCTTTGGCCTCTTCTGTGTAATTTGAGTTTCTCTCATTGCAAAGTGATCCATACCTTTTGTCACAGAAGCAGTAGACATCAAGAATAAGTAGTTACTTTGTGAATATCCAAAAAGGGTTATCGTGTTTCCCTTCAAGCTTTTCTTCTCTAGGCTAACTAATACCATTGCCATCAGTTGTTCCTCATTTGTTCAAATGTTCTGCAACTGATGTCTAGCCTGTTGTTAATCCAGCTGCATTTACAGGGAACAAAGTGTGGAATTTTGCACATATTTTTACTGAATTGCCTCTTAATCTTTGTTTCCAGTCTTTTTCTTACATTTCTCAAGACCTCTTTGCATTGCAATCCTGTCCTCCAGCACTGCTAATGTGCTTCCTAGTCTGCCTTCAACTAGAAATTTAGTAGAACAGAAGGCAAGTCAAAGATGAAGCCAGTAAAATGAGATCCAAGACAGAAACAGTAGTATCACTTAATACATGCTTTCAGTTTTATACTGAGCGATTAGCAAATCTTCTTTGTTTCCCTCACTTGCTTACAAGGCCTAACACAGAATAGATCTGAAATTCAAATTATGTGACAACTGTTTCTTCTCTGCCTAAAAGATTTGTTGCCTTGTCATGAAAGGAAATTAAATTAAGTTGGCATAATTTGTTCTTGACAAACCATATTGATATTATTTATCTCCTTGTTATTGCTATATACTAAAAATTATTTTCCCTGTTGTCTGAAAAAAATCTTTTTATCTGAACTTTCTAGTGTAATGGGCTATGGCAGATGTCCCCAAACCTTGTTACTCTCCAATTTTCTCATTGCTTTATTGTTTTACATTAATCACCACTAATGACAAATGTAAAGTAAAGCATAGGTAAAATCTGTGCTCAAATATGGATCATTTAACATCATCTTAGACTTACATATACTTTTTATATTACTGTTTTCCTAATAACGTGCAGTGTTTCTTAGGAAAAGCTCCTTATTTTTATGTTGTATAACACATACTATATAAGGATGCAGAGATTTGAAGCTACTTGCTTAACTGTTTGTAATGTATCACTGGTCATATACCATACTGTAATATAAAGGTTGGGGATTCATCTCACCTAATCACAGAATTTTAAAAATGTGGCAGCCAGGCTCCCTCTATAGGTGCTAGAGAGAGAGAGGCACCTCTCAAGAGATTCCACACTTTCAGATTTATGCCTCAATTGCTCATCTCCACTGACCAGAGAAGTAATTTTTATACAATATTTGATGAAAAGGTCAGAGAAATGAATGTCAAGATGTAATGTGAAAGGTAGTACTTATCTCAGCTGATACAAGATCTGACTGTTGGTTGGAACCAGGTATACCATTTAGGGATTCCTAGTCTTCATATGTCGTTTTGAGGGAACTTGTAAAGCTTCATCAAGTTTCATTGAATTCATAAAAATATCCCTTAACAAAATAAAAATGCATATATTGTTGAAATAAAATTAAGATAATGTTTTTCGACAATTCATTAAGAAAATCAGATGTGGACTCAATTTTTAAAATACCCCCAAACCAGAAATTCTCACTATTTATTATAACTGCATGTATATTTTATGTACTTTGTGTTGGAAATCTGCTCTTAGGTTTGCAATTCAAATTTTTTTGTCCATTTGCATGTTTGCATTTTTCAAGATCAAAACAACTTTGACCCTGAAATGTCAATATTAGTAAAGTGCAAGGACTTAAATATACATTTTTTTGTGCATCACTGCTAAAAGATTTGTCTATGCGCCTTACAGGGTTTCACAGCTATTTCGTTGCTTTGGAATGAAGGATTAAAATACCCTTCATCTTCTCCATGGCACCATTCATTTGTTTTCAGTAATAATCTGAAGCAGTTCTGAGGGAATCATCCAGAATGCTTTTAATCATGACTTGTAATTGCCTCCAACACGCTGTCATATTTCATTCCAGAAACTAAACAAGAACAGAAAAATACTGTTCATAATGTTGTTCATATGGGACAAGTATCATGGTTTAACCCCAGCCAACAACTAAGCATTACGCAGCCGCTTGCTAACTTACCCCTGAGGCGATGTGGGAGAGAATCAGAAGAGTAGAAGTGAGAAAACTCGTGGGTTGAGATAAGGACAGTTTAATAGGTAAAGCAAAAGCCATGCACACAAGCAAAGCAAAACAAGGAACCCCTTCCCAGCGAGAGGCAGGTGTTCAGCCATCTCCAGGAAAGCAGGGCTCCATCACATGTAATGGATACTTGAGAACACAAATGCCATCACTCCCAGCATCCTCCCTTTCTTCTTTTCCCCCCAGCTTTATATACTGAGCATGATGTCATATGGTATGGGATATCCCTTTGGACAGTTGGGGTCAGCTGTCCCAGCTGTGTCTCCTCCCAGCCTCTCGTGCACCCCCAGCCTGCTCACTGGCGGGGTGGTGTGAGGAGCAGAAAAGGTCTTGACTGCTCAGCAACAACCAAACAGACCAGTGTGCTATCAACACCATTCTCATCCCAAATCCAAAACATAACACTACACCAGCTGCTAGTAAGAAAGTAAACTCTATCCCAGCTGAAACCATGATAAACAGGAAACAGGATTTCCTTTTAAAAGTGTTGGTACAACACAGCAGTTTACAGTGTAATTTGATAGGGTTGCCAGGGTGGAAATATAAGCAATTGTGTTAAAATGAATACCATAGGACCATGTTTTAAAGTAACAGTGTAGTGCATTTTGACTCTACTGCTGTAGAAATCCCTTTCCTAGAGGGGAATGGGGGAGTCTTGAAATGCCCACTGGAGTTTAACTCAAGATCCCCTTGTGACACTGTGCCAGATTCCTCTGTTCCTGCTCCTTGATGCATTTAGTTTTGTAAGACTTGCGGTATATTATTAATAAATCATATAACGTAAGAAACAGAGGAGAAAAGCTATTAAAACATTTATGCCACATGAAACTTACACATTAAGTAGATAGAAGTATCACAGAGTTCTACTTATAGTGATTTTTTTAAGGTTTTCCCACTAAAAGAAGTTTCAGAGAAATCTTCTACAAGTAGTCCTGTATTTGAATCAGAGTTTTCTGGTAGCTTCAGTTATCTGCTTTCCAACAGTTTTTGGAATATTTACCAGTCTGTAGCCTTCATTTTCCTTACATGTCATCCAAGTGTCTGATATGCACAATACTGCTTTTTGAAACTTGTAATAGAAAATGTTTGAACCACAAAGTCTTCTAAGTATACTTAGATATACTTTATTCAGTTTTACCAATTCTTTGTTAAACTTGAGCCAAAATTCACAGGAGGGAAAACAATCCCTCTGGTACGCGTCGTTGCAGGTAACTGCTTTGGACATTTTAGTTTACACATGCCTATTAAAGGCTTGATTCTCTTGTTGTGTCGTTGTTTCCACCTGTGCACAGCAGATATCATCTGCTGTCACTCTGACTAGGAAGTATTTTGCACAAGAAGCACACCAGCAGAAAGCAGGCATATATTACTGGTATGCAGTCTGTTGAACTAAGCGAAGCCACTGCTGGAGTAAGCAACTATTGGCTATGGCTTAAGGTGTCAAAATGTAGTTCACTCTGACTTCATGTTTCTTTCTATGCAAGTTTTGTGTCACCAGATCTGTACATATGAGCGTGAGAGAATAGGCAAGTCTGGACTACTTTTTTACAAATGGTATTACTAAAGAAGACATAATCACAGGAATGTATCATCTATTTTCTCTTCAGAGAATTTTTGACCCAGTTTTGTAACCTTTACTCATAACCTTAAAGAGATCTTTGCCTTCATAAGGAGTGATGAATCAGAGATACTTATTTTGGTCCAACAAAATATCAGCTTTGCCTCTAAAATGACTTTTTTTCAGACGGCATGTTAATTAATTTTTTTTTTTAAGTAAATTACTGATTTACTGATCTTAAATTCAGGCTGATAGCTTGGAGGATATGCAGTATCTTGCAACTAACAGATTCCAAAATTTGACTTGGAAAGCTGGTACCTTAACAAAAGTATAGGTCTTCCCCTTTCTTTCCTAGAGAGGAAAAAAATTTGTACTTTAGCTAAACAACTATTTTACCAGCAATGTAGTTAAAAAATTTACTACTGTGTACTTCATATCTATGACTTTTAAGTTATCTTTAAAAGCATTTACAATTCAGCAGTCATAAGATTTATCTCCATGTGTGGTAATAAAACAAATAGCTCACCTTAGGTAATGGGTACTCTCCCCTGGTTTTGTAGAGGCTATCTGAAGACAGTGCTTATCTGAACGCCTCTTTTCAAGGAAGAGTGCTTTTAGAAGAGTGGAGTTGATGTTGAGCACACATTAACATGGAGTATTAATACAAAGAAGAGCAAAGAAAAAATATGAGCTAAATCAGAGTACAGCCAATGCTTACTTGTTTAAAAGCACTGACTCTTCGGTGTGAAATAAGGTTGAAACATATAAAACTCAAGAGCTTTTAAGATTTTAAGAAAGAATAAATTACTTGAGAAGGAGCATTTCGTTATGGAAGTGAGGAGCATATTACAGTTCTTATATGAATAATAGTTAGAACACCATTAACATCTGGCTCCACAATTTTGTTGGATTTTTTTTTTCAGTAAAGAATTTTTTACCTTTCATATTTGAGAAGCAAGGAGATGGAAAGAGTCAGTTTATGATAAAGGCTGTAAGGGAAGAACAGTGAGTTATAATTGATTAGGAATATAAAAACCATTCAGGCTTGCAACAGGATGATTCTATAACCAAGAAGTACTTTTCCCTGAATGCTCTCTCCCAACAGCTCATATGGTGTGAAGGAGAGAGACTACTTTTCCTGGTCATCTGTGCAGGCTTTTAGGACAAATGCCGAAGCAAAGCTCATTCGAACCATTTGACAGTATCTAGGAACTCATCTGCAACACTTTTGATTTTATAAGTCTCTCCAGCCCCCAGATGCCCTGGTTACTTTTCGACAATATTATTCCTTACAGTTTTCACTGCAGCCATGGGTCAGGAAGCTTTACTAACTGCATACTTTGGAAGACTAGAACAAATAAATTCTATGTCTTCTTTTTTTCCAGCTTACAAAAATAAACTTGAAATCCACACTTCCTGGTGCAACTTGTTTCCATGACAGATTTTGACTATCAAACCTCACTATTTTAAAAAATGTTTAAAAAAAAAAAAGTAAGAAGTTTGGAATAAAAAAGGAATGGAATAGACTTCCTAATTTTGCTCAAATAAATAAAGGAATCAATCTCCTTTTAAAAAGAGATGGATATTACAGGCTTGCATATGTTTGTGTTTAGAGTTAACTGGTAGCATAATTACCAGTTCCATTGAAATCATTGATGCTATCTAAGTACATGATAAAGGCCTGAGTTGAGTCAACAGTTAGAAAAAGTAGGCAACAGAAAGTTTGAAGAACTACTGGCCAAGTCATGTAAACAAAACTATGAAATATATCATTTGATCTAAATGGGAACGGTATATAAGCAAAAGTTTTTTCTTGTTACCAGGGAAACAATAAGAAAAGGAAACATTTTAGAATGGACTAAAGGCCTTTAAGATTTTCTCATGCTGATTTTTATAATTAGACTCTTATGTTTACTAGATAAAGCTAGGCATATAAATGAGGAACCAAATCTTTCAAAAACCTTTCTCATACCCTTAAGAATCAGGTTGCCTTACTCCAAATAATTGTTACAAGTTTTAAATCCAAATAGCTGCTTATTTTCCTGTCCTTCTGTGCATAATAGATAGTTTCTTATAATTGTAAATGCAAAATACACAAATGTAAGAAAATGACAATACTTATCTGTCCCTTCCCCCCAGTAAAAAAGAAAAAAAAAAAAGAAAAAAAAAGAAAAAAAGAGAGAATTTAACTGCTCCCTATAATTAGTAACTGGTTATTCTAAGTGATTGTTAAAAAGCTGAATGAAAGCTAAATGAACATAGCAGGCAGGTGCTGATCTTCTAAGTAATCTGCATATAATATTGTTCTTCATGGATAGAGTTACTGTGCAGAAATATAACCTAGCCCTCAGAAATCTTGTATGTCTACACAGTGCACTCTAAAGTAGCATGGCCACATTAGCAAGAACGTGCAGCAGAGCTAACAGTTTACTTCCAATCAGAACTAATTAACCTGTGGAAGGTACTACAGCAATTCAACTGTCCTGCTTCTATGGCAAGTTATTCAGAGGTACCTCTGTTAATAGTGCAGGTAACAGAGGTAGCTAACTGAGGCAGCAGTTTTTGCAGCAGTCTGTGGGTTCGCCATGAGTAAGAGAAATAGGCTGACATGAACCTCATGAAGGTCAACAAGAGGAAGGACAAAGACTTGCACCTGAGGAGAAACAACCCCATGCACCAACGTACATTGGGGTCAACCCAGCTGGAAAGCATCTTGGCAGAAAAGAACACCAAGTTGAACACGAGCCAGCAATGTGCTCTTGTGGCAAAGACGACTAACGGTATCCTACAATGTATTAAAGTACTGCCAGCAAGTCGATGGAGGTTATCGTTCCCCTATACCCAGCACACCTGGAGTACTGTGTCCAGTTCTGGGTTCCTAAGCACAAGAAAAACAAGGACATACTGGAAAAAGTCCAACAAAGGGCCACAGAAATGATTAAGGGACTGGATCATCTCTCCTATGAGGAAAGGCTCAGAAAGGTGGGACTGTGCAGCCTGGTCAAGAGAAAGCTCAAGGGAGGGTCTCGTCAATTTATAGAAATACCTGAATGGAGGTTGCAAAGAAGACAGGCTCTTTCCAGTGGTGTCAGTGGCAGGACCAGAGACAACAGGCACACACTGAAACAGAGGAGATTCACAGCATCCTAGCTTGTATCAGGAACAGTGTGGCCAGCAGGACTAGGGAAGTAATTGTCCCCCTGTACTTGGCACTGGTATGGCCCCACCTCAAATACTGCATTCAGTTTTGGGACCCTTACTACAAGAAAGACATTGAGATTCTGGAGCATGTCCACAGAAAGGCAACAAAGCTAGTGAAAGGTCTAGAAAACGAGGTTTATGAGGAACAGCTGAAGGAACTAGGATTGTTTAGTTTACAGAAAAGGAGGCTCAGGGGAGACTCTCTACACCTATCTGAAAGGAGGCTGTAGCAATGTGGGGGTCAGTCTCTTCTCCTAATTAACAAGTAACAGGATGAGAGGAAAAATTGATCCCAAGGGTCTCTTCCAACCTAGACAATTCTATGATTCTATGATTCTATGAAATGGCCTCAAGTTTCACCAGGGGAGGTTTAGATTAGATATTAGGAAAAATTTCTTCACCAAAAGGGTTATCAAACATTGGATCAGGCTGCCCAGGGAAGTGGTAGAATTGCCATCCCTGAAGGTATTTAAAAGATAGGTAGACGTGGTATTTAGGGACATGGTTTGGTGGTGGTTTTGGCAGTGTTACATTGATGGTTGGACTCAATGATCTTAAAGGTCTCTTCCAACCTTGATGATTCTATGATTCTGTGATTTTATGAACATAAGAAAACACTCTTTTACTGTGATGGTGACTGAGCACTGATGAAGGTTACCCTGAGAGGTACTGAAGTCTCCTTCTTTGGAGATATTCAAAAGCCATCAGGACATGGCCCTGGGCAACTAGCTCAAGGTGGCCCTGCTTGCACAGGGAGGTTGGACCAGATGACCTCCAAAGGTCCCTTCCAACCTCAACCAGTCTGTGATTTTGTGACTCTTTTAGGAAATCTTTTAATTTTTGTACAAATGTGTCATTTCAGAAGTGAACCCACTACATTCATTTGAACATAATAAAATGACAATTTCTGATTGTTTCTGGTTTGTTTTTTCCAGATCTGTCAGAGTTGTGGATACAGGTTTATGAACTATATCATGATCAAAGACTGAAGTTTGGATTTTAGGACAAGAATGTAACTCCATAGATAAAACTACCTAATTTTCCACATGCTGTGAGAATTAAAATTCAAACTTTATTTTCTGCATTCATTATTTCTTTTTAAACATTGACTGTTGCCTCGGCTAGCATAGCTCTTTGATGCAGAATGTTTTGCTATAGGCTAAGTGTAGCAATTTGCATCATACTTTCAAGCCCAAAATGCTTCCTTTTCGTTCTGATAAGGAATGTTTTTGTAATTTTTAGAATATATACCGAACGTTTATTTTGCTGAACTTTTCACAAGATATATCTAATTAGGACAAGTAGAAATCAATTATTCAAAAACCCATTTATTGGCTTTTTTCAGATAAAACAGTCAAACTGTTTTACTTAAATTCATAAGACTTTTCTGTGAAATTTTATCACAATTTGGTCCTCTTTCTTTGTCCTCTAGTACCCATCTGTGTTCCATTTAACACTACAAGACAAGTCAATTTGATTATAAAGATGAGATGTGAAATGGATCTTGAATAGAAAATCTTTCTTCATCCAGACCCTTTTCCAATGTAAAATTAACTAAATAAATATCATGTGTGTTCATTAATACAAAACACCATTATCAGAGCATTTATTTGTAATTTAATCAGAAAGATAGATAATAGGCTGATGACATATAGGAAATGCAGTACAACATGGGGTCTTTATTTTTTTTTTAGTACTTTCCCACTTAGATTTTCCCTGTGGTAGGAAATCTATTTCACCTGTGTTTTCTTCAATGTAGAAAATCAGGCTATATTTCTGGGTCACTAGCCCTCTTCTTTTTCCACTATCTACCTTTCTTTTCCTTCTTACATCACCTTTCCTTGTCTGTCACTACCTAGTTTTTAAAATCATGTGATTCTTTACCCTTCAATAATTTACAGGGGCATGTGAAACACTAACACCATCCTCTGTCATTGTAGAAGAAAACAAGCAAGCAAGAAAAGGAAAATATTACTATGCTATCGATTTTCTTCTTAAATTACTGTAAAAAAAATAAAATCTTGAGTAAATCTAAACACGTGTAAAACCGAGCACAGAAAATTAAACATCCCTGCTTTTTATGTG
The DNA here is from genome assembly GCA_013398815.1 of Ibidorhyncha struthersii. Classification (NCBI taxonomy): domain Eukaryota; kingdom Metazoa; phylum Chordata; class Aves; order Charadriiformes; family Charadriidae; genus Ibidorhyncha; species Ibidorhyncha struthersii. Next base: position 93,031 of record VZSZ01007028.1, on the reverse strand, counting down.
TTTCTGTAGTGTTCTAGGGAGGGGAATAGGACTTCAATATTAGATCTACAGCTGTTTCCTCCTTTTGCTTCCCATGAGACTTTGTAACACATTTTGTCTCAACAATTTAACACAGTAGCTAACTTCTGATTACTCAGCGCTTAGTTTTACTTGTTTTTAGACATTTTCCTAAGCGGTGCCTAGTGCTGATACACATTTTAGATCAACTAACCGCGACGTCTCTGTATGTAACCGCATATGACTGCAGGGCCAAAGTTGTGGCATGTATAAAGCCTGAGCAATTGTGCTTTACGACTGAATGTAGGAAAGAGTTGAAAAGGTGAAATTCTATCTTCAAATTAGGTTTAAAGGGGGAGTCTATAATACAACAGTGTTTTCATCCATTCAACCCTCTCACCCCTACGAATCCCCTGTTGTCAGTCTGGCATGTGAATTGTGCACAAAGCCTACCCTCCATTACATTACAGATCCCAAATTAAGTTCACATGACCTGAAGAGATGCGAGTCAGCTCTTCACACCAAGCAATGAAGTTCAAGCCACCCATGTACAATCTAATTATTCAGGATGTACAGGGCAACTCATCTGAATAAGGACATCTGTTGAGAGCTGGATTTTACTGCTGAGGACTATTAGATTACGTCTCTGGACTGAAAACTTTCTAACTATTAAAATGCCAAGAATATCTAGGGACCTACTTATAATATCAGTAATTGTTTGATTAGTTTAGTGAGCTTTAGAATTGCTTTTTTTTTTTTTGCATTCAAATTATTTTTTAATCCACTACATATTCTATATGACCCAGTTTTTAACATGCTATTTCCTCTTAAGGACATGTTGGACAGTGGAGAAAAATACAGAAATACAAACAATAATAAGAACATGTGCATGTATGGAACGACTTGCATGAAGGACAAGGAACATATTATCTCCAGCATCTCAGTGCTGATTTGGACATCAAAAATAAAGTTGAACTGATTTTCACAGAAGATTTTACAAGAAGATGGCTATTTTTAAAAACCAGTAGGACCAATAAGATGTGTTACTTGTGTTATAAGCATAAATAAAACTTTTTTTCACACATCAATAAAGCAAGATAAAGCACAAAACCCTTTTACTAACACTGTTCAGCAGCAGGAGTGGAAAATTTTGTATTACAGCTTTTCTGTGTTGCCAGTGTTCTCCACAGGTACCTCGAAAATTCATGCACTAGAAATGAACCAACTTCCACCTTAGTTTCCCAGCTATTGAGGTTTTTGATAGTATCAACAGAAGAGAGAATAAAGTTTTCTGCTTACAAAAAACAGTGTAAAGCCATCTTCTCATGCAGGTGAACGGGATTTAAAAATCATCCAGACATATCTATTTAAGGATCTAAAAAAAAAATTAGGTACAATGGACTAGGCAGGAATGTAACTCATTAGTATATGTCAGGTTTTTTCCCATAATTTTAATTATTTTAAATAAATAAAGTATCAACCTTTTTAAAACGACCCACAACCTAAAGAGTATGAATTAACTGAACTTCAGATGAATTGCAGTAATGAGAGCAATAGAAACTACTTTAAAATGGTTTCTAAACTCTCAGGAAACATCTTTAATTACTGCTGCAATTAGCAAATTTGTGTACTCAGGCCTACACTATTAATTCATATGAATAATCTTTAGATTGTTTGCTTGAAACACTGCCTGAATTTCCTTCGAGTGAAGAGTAGGTTAATTTAGAATCATTCCAGAATTCCTCAGCTGATTAAGTTGATTGTTCATATTTTAGAATCATAGAATGGTTTAGGTAGGAACGGAGCTTAAAGATCATCTGGTTCCAGCCCTCTTGTCATGGGCAGAGACAACTACCACTAGACTTGGTTGCTCAAAGCCCCATCCAGCCTGGCTTTGAACACTTCCAGGGATGGGGCATCCACAACTTCTCTGGGCAATCTGTTCCAGTACCTCACCGTCCTCATAGTGAAAAATTTCTTCCTAATATCCAATCTAAATCTACCCTCTTGCAGCCTGAAGCCATTACCTGTCATCCTATCACTACATGCCTTTGTAAAAGGTTCCTCTCCATCTTTCTTGTAGGCCCCTTTCAGATGCTAGAAGGCTGCTATAAGGTCTCCCTGGAGCCTTCTGTTCTCCAGACTGAACCACCCCAACTGCCTCAGCCTGTCTTCATAGGAGAGGTTCTCCAGCCTCCAGGTCATCTTCATGGCTATCCTCTGGACCTGCTCCAACAGGTCCATGTCTTTCCTATGCTGGCGGCTCCAAAACTGGACGCAGTACTCTAGGTGGAGTCTCACAACAGCGAAGTAGAGGGGCAGAATCACCTCTCTCAACCTGCTGGCCGTGCTTGTTTTGATGCAGCCCAGGATGTGGTTGGCTTTCTGGGCTGCAAGCGCACATTGCCGGCTCATGTTGAGCTTCTTATTTACCAACACCCTCAAGTCCTTGTTTTCAGGGCTGCTCTCAACCAATTCTCTGCCCAGCCTGTATTTCTGCTTGGGATTGCTGTGACCCAGGTGCAGGACCTTGCACTTGGCCCAGTTGAGTTTCATAAGGTTCACACAGGTCCATCTCTCAAGCCTGCCCAGGTCCCTCCGGATGGCATCCCTCCACTCTAGCATGTCGACTGCACCACACAGCTTGCTGTCATCGGCAAACTTGCTGAGGGTGCACTCAGTCCTACTGTCCATGTCACCGACAAAGATGTTGAACAGCACCGATCCCCGTACCAACCTCTGTGGAATGCTAATCATCACTGGTTTCCACTTGGACATTGATCCATTGACCACAAGTCTTTGAGTGCAACCATCCAGCCAGTTCCTTATCCAACGAGTGGTCCATCCATCAAATCCGTGCCTCTCCAATTTTGAGACCAAGATGTCATGCAGGAATGTATGGATGCTTTTATGTCCATACACCTTTAATTTCCACTGACGTATTACAAGCTTCAGTACACTTGACAGTGAGCCAACACAACAATGTTCTTGAAGATTTCCAAGATATATTCTGTACCCAGAAACTTTATATCAGTAATTCATTCCTAGAAGAAGTTATGTGCCATGAAAAAGAATACAACTTCAGCTGAAATCAAATGTGAAGCCATGTGCAGAAAAGATGTGTAATTTCAATATTTCTATTGTTATTCAACAAAATAAAATACGTATTCAATGAAAAATGTGCAAGCTTTGAAAAGATTTAAAAATAGCAATTTGATTTTAATTTCTTTTCATAGTCTTTGAGAAGGAAAGGGAGGTCTCTGTTGACTGGAGAAAGGCAAATGTCATAGCAGCCTTCAAAAAAGGCAAAAAAGGCAAAAAGGTCAACCCCAGGAACTACAGGATGGTAAGCCACGTTTCGGTTCCTGGGAAAATCATGGAATGGGTCCTCTTGGAGCACATTTCTGGGCACATAAAAGTAAATAGGTGATTTGAAATCACCAGCATGGATTTATGAAGAGTAAATTGTGCTTAACTAACCTGGTTGTCTTCTATGATAAAATGACTAAATTTGTGTGTACAGGGACAATAGTGGATGTTATTTGCATAGATTTTAGCAAGATTTTGACACTGTCATCCATGATATTGAAGTTGGGGTGTTACAGTGTGCATGGCTAGACAAGCAGGTGGATCAAATATGTTTAGATGATGGGGCTCAGAAGGTGGCTAATGGATCATACTTCACCTAGATGCCTGTGACAAGTGGACTACTACAGGAGTCTGCATTAGGACCTTTCCTCTTTAACACCCCTATCAATAATAAGCAGGAGGTGACAGAGCACACTCTGATCAACTTTACAGATGATGCCAAATTAGGGGTACCCGTCAATACACTCAAGGATAGAGTTCTAAAAAGGCTGAAGAAACAGGCTGCCCAGAACATTATGAAATTCAGCAAGGACAAATGCTAGGCTCTCCAAATCCCAAGAAACTTTTCCCATTACAGAGAAAAAGCCAGCCATGGCAACAACACTGTCTGGGGATGGAGAGGCTGTGAAGCAGCTCTGCGGGAAGGGCCCTGGGATGAAGATGGGCAGCAAGATGAGCATGAGCACGTGGTGTGTGTGCTGGCAGCAAAGACAGTCAACAACCTCCTGGGCTGCATGAACAGTGGCATAGCCTGTAGATCAAGGGAATGGCTTGACTGCCTCTACGTGGCACTCATACTAGACAACATCTAAATACTGCATCCGGTTTTTCCCAATTTTTCCTGACAGGAAAGATATGGAGAAACTGGAGTGAGCTCAGCGGAGGTCTTTCAAGGTGGTGGGGGCTGGAGAATTTGCCCTGTGAGAAGAGACTGGCGGAACTGGGTTGGGTCAGCCTGGAGAAGGGACAGCTTCAGTGCAGCTAACAGACCTCACAGCTGACACGAGAGTCATCAAGGAGATAGAGCCAGGCTCCTCACAGAAGTTCAGGGAGCAAAGGCAAGAAACAACAGGTGTACATTGAGACAAGAGAGTTTCAGACTGGATATAAGGAGAAAATTTTCCTCATGAGGACAGTGAGGTAGTAGAGCAGGTTACTCTGAAAGCTGTGCTATCTCTCTCTCTCTGTCCTTGGAGTGTTTAAAGTCACAATTGGACCAAGCCATGAACAGCCTGGTCTCACCCAATACCTAGCCCTGCTTTGGGCTGTGGGGTGGCCTAGAGATCTCCTGAGGTCCCTGCCAGCCTCATTTATCCTTTGGGACCATGGAAAAACAAAGATATGCGTTGGAATTGTTCTGTGATCCTGTACTGTGAGATAAAGAAAAATGACACAGGGAACCACAGAGTAACTGGAGCTTAAAGACAGAATAAATAAGACTGGAAATAGGGTAAATGACATGCATAAATGGTTATTTTCATAGCATTAGAGAGAGAGAGAGAAATGAATACAGATAATTACATTTAGAGTTTTGCAATATATATAAAGTACAGCACTCATCCAAGGAAATACAGCATATTTTCTGGTGTAAAATGTGCTCTGTGATTGCAGAAAATTATCTTCCTTTCAATTTCAGTTCAAAGTTATGCATTGTACTCCCGTATGGAGATATGCCCAGTGTTGAAGGTGTTGTCAGAGTATATGATTTCTAAAAAAATATTATTCTGTTTTATCTGGCACAGGTGCTGAACTTTAATTGGTTTTCCTCTGTTCTTTTTTCTTATCTAATTTTTGTAACTCTTATTTGAGCTACACGAATGTCTGAAGACCAGTGGATCACAACAGATTTGGCCCTTTAAAGAAACAGTACTGTGTTGCATAAGAACCTGTGTCATTTTAACATGCAGGGGAAAATAACTTGGCAGTATAGCGAGATTGATTGATCCTGGAAAGATTTTAGGTTTTCTTGTGAACAGTTGGATTGGTAACACAGACAGATGGATTGTTACTGCAAAGAGTTGGTGTGTTGCTAGGGAGAGTTGGAATGGTATGCCGGACAGGTGTCAAATTTGTGAACTGGTATTCAGAATAGATGCTGCATTATCTACATACATATATATACACGTATGGACAATAGGCATATATATATATACACATACATGTCCATTGTTAGCTTAACACTCGGCGCTGTAATCACACCCACATTTTCATTACATCCAGAATGTAAAGGCCACATTACTGAAGGCATGTTTTGATAAAAAGCAGGACAGACAGAATTCAGAAGATGAAATTTTATAGCAGACCAGGAACTGCATCAATTCCAGTATGTACTGAAATCCCACTCAACTCTTATTATGATGTCTTAATTATTGTTTAAGGTAGTATATTTCTTATGTTGCATGTTAATTGACTTACTGTGATAGAGCTCCACAACCAAGGTACAAAGACTAATTATTGCATTCTATGTAGTACTACAAAATGGAAATTTTGGCTGAGGGTGGTGATTGTTCCATGATAATGAGAAATGAAACCAAATTTAAAACACCTTCCCCCCACCCCTCCCTTCTTCCTGGGCTCAATTTCACTCCTGGCTTCTCTATCTCTTCCCCCCCAAGTGGCACAGGGGGATGGGGAATGGGGTTGTGGTCCATTCATCACCTGTTCTTTCTGCTGCTCCTTCTTTCTCACTTTCTTCCCTTGCTCTAGCATGAGGTCTCTCCCATGGACTGCAGTTCTTCAAAAACTGCTCCAGCGTGGGTCCTTTCCATGGGGTGCAGTCCTTAAGGAACAAACTGCTCCAGCATGGGTCCTCCACAGGATCACAAGAGCTGCCAGCAAACCTGCTCCAGCATGGAGCCCTCTCTATTGTCTCACAGGTCCTGCCAGGAGCCTGCTCAACGCGGGCTCTCCACAGGGTCACAGCCTCCTTGAGAGGCATCCACCAGCTCCAGCGCTGGGTTCTCCATGAGCTGCAGGTGGATATCTGATCCACTGTTAACCTCCATGGGCTGCAGAGGGACAGCATGCCTCACCATGGTCTTCACCATGCAGGGGATTCACTGCTCTGGAGCTTGGAGCACCTCATTCCCCTCCTTCTTCACTGAACTAGGTGTCTGCAGAGTTGTTTCTCCCACATATTCTCACTCGTCTCTCCTGGCTGCTGTTGCGCAGCAACTTTTTCCCCCATCTTAAATATGTTATCACAGAGGTGCTACCATTGTTGCTGATGGCCTCAGCTTTGGCCAGAGGCGGGTCCATCTTCAAGTTAGCTGGCATTGGCTCTATTGGACCTGGGGGAAGCTTCTGTCAGCTTCTCACAGAAGCCACCCTTGCAGCCTCCCCCCCACCAATATGCCAGTTTCTCATAATTTGTACATTTTTTAAAAAAATCTGTTCAGTAGCCACCCATGGGTTTTCTAGCCTACCACAACACTGTTTAAACAAAGAATAGTTCAGTAAGTCTACGTGTAACTAAACATCCCTCAACGCTACAGCTAGGTTATGCCATTATAACTGTTCAGTAACTATTCTCTCACAAAGCACAGATGTTGATTTCTGTGCATTAAAGGATGTTGTATATTTAAATATTCACATAATGAAAGGGTAGAACGGCCCACATAACCATACACTGTGCCAGATGATGTACTTTTACAGAAAAAGTAATGTCTCTTGGTCTTCTAATAGTTTACAGAATATGTTGAATTTTCAGACTTTTCTTGCCTTTTATTTAAAAGGTTTTGGGTTTTTTAGAATTCTTAATCTTAGATTTTAATGCTAGATATCACATTAAGCCACAAGAAGAGGTCAATCTAGAATATTTATTAGATTACACTGTATTACCTTCACTGTTCCTGACTGAATTTACAGAAAACCTATAAATTCACCCGCTTCATTAAGTGTAATGGATTCTAACTTTTTAGACTATCCTGTGTGCTCAGCTTTAAAAATAGCAGCAAATGCATCAGTTGAATTGAAAAACAATCCCCGATATTTGCATTTACAGTGTTTGATTGTTCATATAAATCAGGTTTTTCTCTATGTAGTGATAAAATCATGAGAACAGAGTAACACCTGTTCATTCTAGAAAAAGACATGATATCATATATATATATACACACAGACAATGAAGTCATAGCAGTAGAAAATTGAAGTTACCTATTCTTTTCCCAGCAGTACTGAATCATTTCATGCAAAGCATTTGAGCTAATGTTAATTTATGAAAGCAGTCTCTACTAAGAGAAACTTTCCAGAAGTACACAAAGTCTCTGAAGAACAAATTTATGACAGATATAATGAATTTTTTTAGCTTTATTTTGGAAATTTCCATTAAATACAAGAGGAGTGTATTTTTAAGTCATTTAACCAGTTACTATCTCTACTATTATTAGGGAAGTGTTGAGTAATTAGTCTCTGTATATGCAAGTTACAATGAAATGTTGCACTTTCCTACAATTCGTACTGAGGGGTATGGTAAGTTCTTTAGCCATTTTAACAAATTTTAATTGATAATAGAAATATATTCAGCAGCTATATCCATCTACATGGCATGAAAACAGATGTTCAAGGAAAAAGTTCATAGGACAAACTTGCCTCATGTGTCTTCTATAAGTACAATATGTTTCAGCAGCATGATCAACTTTTTTCTCAATATATTTTTTAACAGTGTAGGAAAGAAGTTATAGAAAAGATTTCATAAAAGATTTTTATTCTTAAAAAGTGAAAATACTGATGCCCAAATTATGTCATTCCTTGCAGCTGTTGAGGAAGGGATCTGCAGATTTTGGATTTGGACCAAAGAAAAAAAATCTCCTTCTAGAACAGATCCAAAAATTTGTTCCTTCTTATTTGGCTACCCTTTAAAGAGAGTGAACAAAGTCACTGTATAGAAGAAAATAGAAACAGATGGAAGAATACTCTCAGAAACCATTTACCCAGTTTCTAGTGGGTTCCCATCTGCCCTAAGTTCTTTTACCTTGTTATAATAAACAGGGAACAGAACAGAATATCAAAACCAAAAAGCCCTCACAAAGTTGAGTCTGAAAACTGCTACGAAATTAGTCAATCATTTCTATTCATTTAACAAAAACCACATTTTTTATTGTGAGTTTTTCTCAGTCCGTGTTACACAGGCTGAATTTCTTGAGATTTCAGTTATTTTCTACTTTTTTATGGCCACAGATTTCCGTTCCACTTTTTCCCTTTTTTGCTAGGAGGTATTTCCATAATTATACCTATTAGGTTAAGTTTTCCCAGTGACTCAGAAAGGTCAAAGCCTTAGCTATAGACAAGAAGAAAAAAATATGTGTTGGTATGAATACACTAGATACCACAACAATTACATTTAATTTTGCTGCTTGTGTTCTGTGTGACTACGAGAAGCTGGCACTTAACTAAGTTGCAGAATGAGCTACTCACAGATCTGAATCTTCTGCTGCTGAAATAAGAGCTGCTGCTGAAAGTAGGTCATACAGGAATTACTATGGTTTTGGAAGTATGTTATTTTTGAACAATAGACATAAAGTGATACTTCTGTCATGGCAGGACTGGTTCTAACATTGCTGAAATATTGTTTCACTGAGTGACCCCTTCTCATTTGCATGCCAGCATTTATGGTGATATTATATAGAAATAGCATAAGAAACAGCCCTTCCTGTAGACTGTTGATGACTAAAGGACTGGAGCATCTGGCACATAAGGAGAGGCTGGGAGAGCTGGGACTGCTCATCATGGAGAAGAGAAGGCTCAGGAGGATACTATCCGTGTGTATAAACACTCCATGAGGGGAGTAAGGAAGACAGAGCCAGGCTTTTCTCATTGGTGCTCGGTGGCAGGACAAAAGGCAACGGGCACAAACTGAAACACAGGAATTCTGTCTGAGTGTAAGAAAACACTTTTCTAATGTGGGCAAACACCGGAACAGGTTGTCCAGAGATGTTGTGGAACCTCCATCCTTGCTGACAGGCAAAACCTGATTGGACACAACCCAGAGCAACCTGCTCTGTCTGACTCTGCTCTGAGCATAGAGTTGGACTCCAGAGGTGCCTCCAGCCTCACCCATTCTGTGATCTTGTGTGCTATTCTGTGTTCAAGGTAGTAACTAACATCCAGTAACTTTGTAAAACAACAAAAAAACCCACTGTTAAATCAGCTGAATTAAATTTTCTTATTTCCTACTAAGTAGGTTAAAAATGAGTGTGGAGCTCCCACAAGGTCATTCAGAATTTCAAAAGCACGCTTATAAGTTAAAATTACATTGGTCACTGATTTTTAACAGAAAATGACTATTTAATTCTATTAGGCAATTAAAGGAAAAGTTTATTTCCTAGACTATAACATGCTGCACAGAACAATGTTCTGCATGCCCTCTTAATTGCAAATATTTGTTAAAAAAATCATAGTATTTTATTTAAGTGGGTGACAGAGATTAATACTCAGCATAGTCTGAAGTATTTTGATCAGGAAAAAGACTAAAACTTGCAATATAGGCAGTGCATTTTCTAAGAGCTATGCATTTTCATGCCAAAAGTTTGGAGAGGGTAGTAAAGACACGGGGCATGGGAAGAGAAAAGCAACCCACTTTCAAGAGCAGAAGGGAAGAAATACGGCGTCTGTATGGAACTACAGCGGAATTAGGCCATATGTGCAATCTATGACTCAACCATTCCCCTATTTCTGGAGAGTAGTACTATGCTAATGTGATAAAACTTTTGTGCTAGCCATTGTACTACTATGTACTATTACCCCATGGAACATTAGACCAAGTCTCTCTTATTTAGGATCATTCAGGATAGCACATTTTGAGAACAATAGTGTTATTAACAACACGATAACATAATGTACTCCTGGTACAATATCTTTTCAAGAATTGAGGTATTGTTAGCCTTTCAAGTGTATTCCTGTTGCATTTTAAAATTTCCATCTGATGTACTGTATGTGAAGACTATTTTTGATGGGAGAAAACCTAAATTGTCTGTTTCACAGATAGTGTTGGCTTTGTGTAAAAATAGCTATTTATAACCTCAGCTGTGTTTCTAATGGCAGAACTATGTGAAGTTGGCTGCAAATGACATTACATTTTTCATTTATCCTGACAGTATTTTAAAGGCTGCATTTGACATGAATCAACTGAATTTGTATTCAAGATATTTCATTTTCATCATAGCTTTTTACAGGAATAGATGACAATGTCACCAGTGTTAGTTGCTTCCTGGAAACATTATTATTTAGCATTTCTGGTTTGACAGCCTTGTTTTTTACTTAAGTCAAATTAGTTATCACACTGAACAATTATCCCTATTACAAGTTATATTCAGATCAGGTACACATGATGAAATTGGAGAATGTCACTTGTAAAGAGAAGTGTTGTTATGAAACTCAAAATTTACATAGAGTAGCTGTACAGTACAGAAAAAATGCATATTATCCAAATGAGCGATTTGTACTGTTTAGAAGTACCAAACAGCTGCTTAGCTAAAAGATTGACTTAAAGCCCTCAGAAACAAATGGAAAGATTTTCATTGATTTAACTTCTTTTTTGGATCAGGCCCAAAAATGCAGATTTTTAGCTGAAAGAGACCAAGTGTTCATTAAACTGGATATTATTTTATCAGGAAAAAGAAGATGTCCAGTAGAAAAAAGCTTGTAAATAAGGAAAAAGAAAACACCAGTCAAACATAGACTTGTCACCATGTTTGTTTTTAACGACACTTTACACCACATGTAACAAATGAAATAAGCTAATGTAACTATTTAATTCTGTAGTTTAAATGACTTATATAATACTTGTCCAAAACCAGTAGTTTCACTTACAACTTTCAGCAAACATGAGTTTTTACAACATTTCAGGGAAAAAATAAGATGACTGAAATAATACCATTTTATAAAACATAAATCTCCCTTTTACATTATTTTTCATAAATTAATTCATTTATCATTAACAAATATCTAGTCTGTACTGGAACTGGAGCTGAATAATTTTTATTTATACAGTTAATGAGGGGAAAGAAAAGAATATGTGAGTTATACTTGCAATATTAACATTTTAATTTGTCCCTTTCATCACACACTTACATACACATACACATAATTTGTCAAACACAAACTCTATCCTCAAAAGAAGCTATAAAAATTCTACTCTTGTTTATACTCAGTCTTCCATGTTGAGTAAATTACTGACAGCAAAAATGAACAATCAAAAAGAAGCTTACAGAATAGGCGCTTTTTTTTTAAGAAAAACTTTTATACACTAATATTCCTAACTACCATTCAGAATATTTCACAGCTCTCAAAATTCTTATCTCTACTTGATCTTTGGCTTGGCCAATCTGTAAATTTGTCCAAGTTCATTTTCCTGTTATGGTTATGTCCAGAGTATAATATTCTACATGGAGTTGTATGAAGTTCGAATGATTTGAATGCTAGCTTAGATATCAAAAACATTCAGCTCCTGACATTCAGCCCCTGCTAAGAAGAAAGAAAATCTGACTGTGGACCTTTAGGCTGCCATATAGCTGGACTACCTTTTTTGTAACAGTATGTCATTTAAATTGAACATGTTTCTCTCTAAGCAGCAGCTAACTACAAGCCTAATCTTTCACTAAAATCTTACTTATGCTGTTATGGCAGACAGCAGTCACTAGAGTACAGAAAGGCACAGAAAAGTCCCTGCCTTTCCTTCCTTTCGACAAAGAAAAAGATAAAGAGAGAGGTCCATGATTGTGTGTCTCTTTACAAGCACAGCTGTTTGCAGAAAATCACTGGCTCACGCTCCTTTGGTCACTACCAAAAATGTTATGCTTTATAATTTATATTCGTTAGTTTGCCTGCCCAATTTTTCAACCTGTCGGAAACATTTGTACTTCTATTGAGAATTATATGGAATAAAATAGTAGTAAAAGAACAGACTTGTCAAAGCCATTATTTTTTTTTTTTCAGAGATAGCCATGTTCCGAGAAAAGTTCCATGTGAAAAAGTTAGAATTTCTATTTGAAGCCAGAGATTCACTTCACTATATCCCAGTGGTCATGGTAGTAATTTGTGACAGTTCCTGGTTGGAATCTCTCTGAGCTAATTTCCAGACACGGTCTTTTATTTGGTGAAAGATTTTGAAATATGTTTGGTTTGTCACAAAGGAATTTATTTGAAACAAATCAACTTGGTATAATAATAAAATAATAAAGCTATCTCCCAAATATCATTCATTGTAATTCAAGAATTGCTTTCAGCAAGAAATAGCACATCATGACATAGCATTTTCAGAAAGATGTTTGTCTTGTTTCTCTATGTTAAGCAAGCTTATGTTTATCGGTATCTTTTAAAGTGTAAAAAAAATCTATAAGCTACTGATACAAAGCAGTTTGAAAATGCAACTGCTTGAGAAAGACACGGTAGTACCTCCTGTATTATCCATGAACATATGCGGTGAGTGGGCTTTCTTTTCCTGAAGATGCAGAGCAGGACGCTACCTTCTCCTTTACTGTACACACACTGTAATATGTAGACAAAATGTTGTTTAAAAGAGTGACTGTAATTAAGCCATTGTATCTGTGACAGAAAACATGGCTGACGACTGCATTGGAATGCATTATTAAAAGCGCCTGCAACTGAGCCATTGAATCTGTCATAGGAAACGTAGCCAACAACTAATTTGGAATGCATTATTAAACCATACTGTCCTACCAGTTTCAGTATTATTCCAAGTTTACTAACATGAGCAAGTTTGAAGTGGCAAGTTAGGAAGTGGGTTTGCACTATGTCAGCTATTCACTGTGTTATTACTCGTATGCAGGGTCTTCTTCTCAGCATTATGAGTGCAACAGGGATAAATCATGCCATTTTTGTCTTAGGATAACAGGTGTAAATTTGGGCAAGTCCTAGGCCAGTTTTAGGTTATTCCCTATCTTGTTTGTATAGCCATGCTACTAAAAAAAAAAAAAAAAAGGGAAAATATAGCAACAATGCAATCACACAAACCAAGGTAGTAAGGCCAGCAAAATTTTTAACTTAACAAGTTGTTGACTCACTGTGGAACTGTGTGTGTATATTGACGAGACAGCTTAGTAGCGTGTTTATGTGGACCATCTGGACCATCATGATTATAGGACACAACTTTTCTTGTGATCTTCTGACGTGGGACACATGCACCCTTTATTCTTCAAAGGCAGTACAACCATCCTTCTGCCGCTGAGATTATTTGTCATTCAGAAAAAAAAGAAGGAAAAAAAAAACCCTCCCCATCAAAACCAGCCTTTTTGTCTTAACATTGTTTTAAAGGACAACAGTATCTATATGCCTGAGATATTGAACTAATTCTGGTGTGATATGAGGATATATGTGATTGTCAGTCTTACTGTCCAGTCACAATAAAATAGATGGTATCACCCTGCAGGTAGTTCAATAACTAATTTAACTTCCAACTTTAGATCTCTAATGATGCATCAATCGCATTGCATTTAACTTCAGGAGCTGCAAAGTTTTTCCACAGCCTTAGTATGCTTGCAATGCATTTAAAGATCCTTCTATTTTACTACAGACAGGCTAACAAAGCTTAGGCTCGTTAAAGAAAAAGCAGAATGATCCACAAAGTTCAGAAGCAAACTTCTCCAACATCTGTCAGTGACTGGAATGAAGGTTTTTGTCTCATTAGCTTGTTTTTCTAGGCCATCATGACGATCAGAGACAGAATGCTTAAGCAAACCAATTACTCTTGATTTGTTGGATTTGTCGAAAACATCACATTTTGCTCAAAAGCGTGACATAAATTAATAAAGTAATTTGTTCATAATGATTTAAATTGTTACGCAGCCCCCCAAAATCTTAATTATTCCCACTGGGGGGCGGGGAACCCACAACTTTTTCTAAATTGCAAATTCTGTCTCTTGCTGTTGAAATTCCAATAATTTCAAATAGGAGGAAAATGTGAAACCAGTCAGGGGAATCAGAAATCTTAGTATATAGACTTTTTTTCCCCCCCCCCCAAAAGTAAACCTCTTCAAAACGCAAGAGCTGAAGAGCTGATCCCATCAGTTTGTTAACCAGCACACTGAAGTAAATGTTAACTAAAAGCAAGCCCCTCTACCCTTGTAATAAAGGTAGATTTTATCCTTAAATGCTTACATAAAGTATTTAATGAAGACAGGAGAGCGATATGTGTGCAAATGAGAATGGAAAAATGCACTGTAAATAGAGTGAATAGAGATCTTTCTTTTTAAACAAAGCTCATAAAATAAGGTACTGCTTATTTCTCCCTCACTTGGAGTGTACCATCATCTTCATGAACAACACAGCAGTTTACTTTTTTCCACTTCTTTCATTTACAGTTCCTCCCCTGTTATGAAGAGCATTGTGTTTAGAACACAATATTCAATATTTTCTTATTTAATACATGTTTTATTGGACAGATTCCTAGAAGCAGACTGGAGAGACAAGGCTGTCAGTTTCAAAATGCCACATATAATTTCACAAGCGGGTAGTTGTTTGGGATACTGGCAACCATCCAGTGAACATTGTGCATATTTGCATTTGGCACAGGGGCAGGAGGTAATGAACAGCAGATTTCAAGACTATGAGAATGTTTTTTTTTAATATTTAATGGTTTGTAAATGTTCTAGAATTTATTTATTATTGGTGGAGCGGGTTTAGTTTGGCTAGCGGGGTTGATGTATTTTTATAGTTAGAGAAATAGTAAAAACCTTTATGTCACTGTAGATAGAGATAAATTCATCAGTTGTACATTTTTTCTCTCAGAATGCTCATGCACATACATTTATGGCATCTTTTCTACCTCAATTTCAAGACAGGATTCCCAAAACTAGGAGGAAATACTGTCCTGGCAAATTGCATAAGGAAGAGAATCTTTTTGTCTCACTTGTCAGTGACCTCTCCTAAACATGAAGAGTTCATAATAGTTTTGTAAAATTTTCCTGGTTTCAGCTGGCATAGAGTTAATTTTCTTCCTCGTACCTGTTGTGTTTGGGATTTGGTATGAGAATAATGTTGATAACACATATTGTTTTAGCTGTTGCCAGGTGATGTTTCCATTAGTCAATGACTCTTTTCAGCCTCCCGTAGAAGCTAAGAAGGAACACAGCGAGGACAAGCTGGCCAAAAGAGTATTCCACACCACAGATGTCACGCTGAGTATAAAAATGGGGGTTGGCCAGGAGCAGAAATCGGCGATCACTGCTTCGGTACAGGCTGAGCATGAGTCAGTGGGTGGTGAGAAATTGTATTGTGAATCACTTGCTTTGTATATTCTTTTATCATTATTATTGTTACTATTTTCTCTTCCTTCTCTGTCTTATTAAACTGTTTTTATCTCATCTCACCTCACGAATTTTACTTTATTTTTCCTGATTCTCTCCTCCATCCCACTAGGGAGGAGGGGGGAACAAGTGATGAGCATGGTGTTTGGCTGCCTGCTGGGTTAAACCATGACAAAAAAAACCCAAAACATTTACAAAACCTCATATATTTCTTGGGTGTCACCTTTACATATGTAAGGTTTATCTTAGGCTCTGAATTAAGATTGTTTTTCATTTAGATTTATTTTGTTTACAAAAGTGATTAACAGGAACTAGAGTACCCGTGTTAACGGACGTTTTTAACTTTTGCTTGGAGAAACTATTATAACAATATGATTTCTTGAGTCACGATATTCATATACTAAAATAAAGTCAGATATGATGTGATATGAAAAACTTTATAGAGGAACAGTCCAAGGATAAGCTGTATCAATCATTTGTCATTTTGCCTTTCCTATGAATTGCAACCATCCTAATGCATGTGAATAATACTTTATATCTTATCAGACAACTATATATATTTTGAATATACATACACAAGAATAAATGAGGAAAAGTTCATTTCTTGAAAGACAAATGTAATCTATGAAACCTTTAGGTATTATCTCGGTATTTTTCAGCTTCAGTGATGGTAAAAAATATTTCAAGATCAGAAAGAGATTTATGAAAAAAAATTAAAGATCACCTGATTTTACCTAATTAAACCATTTTAAATGATTTACAGAATGTTTGCACACACGAACTTTTCCATTATACCTTGCAGTCCCTGAAGTGATTCTCAGACTGTCTATACTTCTGCCTGCTGTGCAGTGATCAGATACCAAGACCAGCTGTAGAAAAATCAGCTCTTGCAGTTGTAGTTTGGAACATTGTGCATATCATTTAACCTGTTTCTCTGGCACACTCCTTTGCAAAGAACTTTACACGGACCCGCTAACTGCATTGCAGAAAGAATTATGATTTTTATGTGCATATATTTTTTTTTTGTATCATGCCACTGGGGTTTTTTATCTTGTTATACTGCATGTGCCAAATTACACTGCAGTAATTCCAGAGTTACGCTGGTGAGTTCAATAGAGGAAATCCAGATTTACAATGGGATGACTGATTGGAATCCGTGTAATGACTCCTTTCCTGAAAAGCTCTTAGTTTGAGGCAAGATTCAATACTAACTTCTATTTAGATGGAAGCTGAGAAAATATGATAAACACTACATTTATCTCCTCCTGTATATAGAGCAACCATACATAGTTTCCTCCAGAAAATTATTTCTTAAAAAAAAATTATTCTTGAACTATATTAATTCCCTCTGTCATTTTCTCTTATTTATGTGAATTCTCTCTCCTGAGAAAGGGAAAGGAGGGATACAATGTTATTTAACTAATTCTGTCTTTAGGCACACAAAAATACAAGATTTCTGGTAGGGAATGGGTTTTGTTAGCCCTCCCCCTATAAGTAGCATTATATATAAACACAGTATAAACACGACAGAACTATTCCATCTTCATGAACTTGAAAGACATTTCAAGAAATTAAAACTATGGTTACTTTTGTCTAGAACAAGTAATTAATTTCAAATTCATATTGATTTGTGTTACTTAATATTCATGGAAACTCTTTTAATGTTTTCTGTTAGTAAATTAAGACTTGAATTGATCTTACCGAAGACAATATGAATGCAATTAAACTTACATAGCTCAGTTTTGGGATGAAAATAAAGACATTTTAACTGGATATGCATTCATACCAAAACAGATTTTATTATAATAGCAACATAAATAATATATAAGTTTCACAGATATGCGCGTCTTAAAAATCTAGTCCTTTTGGCAGAGCAAGTGCAATTGAAATTAAAGAAAACATTTTTAACTATAAAAAGAAAAACTCTGTCATGTTCATGAATTCCCAGTGTGTATTAATAAGACAGTATCATCTTTGCCTTGAGTTATTGGAGAATTGTAGCAAATATATTTTTGTTACTGAGGAAAAGTGGAAGATTTATCTCACTGCCTTGAACACTTACACTTCTTTATGGTGTTCACTTATTCTTCTTAATGGGGATTTAGACAATGTCTTTTACCAAACCACTGGCTTAAGTCTGAGAAAACTCATTCTATTTGTCATGCTCCAAACCAAAGCAGTCCAGTAATGAAAACAATGTATAAAGAGATGTTGCTATATAACTTTTATATGCAAATGAGAGACTGCATTAGATGAGTAATCCAAATAGCAAACCAACAAGTTATGTTTATGGATGTCTGAAGATGCTTCCCAGAATGTGAATGATAACTGTGAACAGGCACACAAAACAGCATCTGCAAGAAATAAGTTTCTTGCACTTAAAACCTGATGTGGACAAGTAAACTACCTAATCTGATTTTCTGCTGTACAGTATCTCAGATGCTGAAGCTCAGTCATGCAAACCCATTGTTTACCTGTACAGTTGAGATGCTTATGCCTCATCTAAATCAGTGCATTTATTCTACCAAGCTGGTGGCATTGTGTGATTGTTAAGGAGCAGGCTGATTCAGAATGAGTCTGCTGAGACAAAGACTTCACCTTTAAAAACACACATGCACGAGCACACTACTTTACCGACAGGAATAGGGGAAGGAGGAGAGAGTTTTACACCCCACTGAGACAAGGAGAGGTATTTTGGTAGTCAGGTATGTGACGAAACAAAGAGGCATTTGAGCCATATAAGTAAAGATGAATTACCAGAAGACCTTGGATATGGAAGTGTTAAACTAAACCTGGGGTAGAAGACTAAAATCTTCCCGGAGACTTTCAAAGCCAAGACTACAAAATAACAAGAAAGGACAGAAAACGGGTGAGCAATACTCAAGCTAGTCACTGAAACTAACCTTCTGCTTAACAAAGGTTCTGGTCAACGCTAAATTCAGACCAGTTGTTTAGATCTTTGCCAAGTGAGGTCATGAAAGCTTCCAAAGGTGATTTCCACAGAGTCTCTGTGCAACTTGTTCCAATGGTTAGTTGAAATGCAATGCAGCAAAAGTAAAAAATCTGTTACTCTGCTTAAAACACAGGGCAGTTAGTATATTTTAAGGACTTATATAACATTCCAATGGGTTTATAACTCCCAAGGTCATCCCCTGTGCCTTATTTTTTAGCATTTCCTAAGATATCTACATTGTATTAATAACTCACATTAGCGGTTCAAGAAATTCTCAGATGGTCTTCTAAGATTCTTTAGCATACCTTATATAGACAAGTTAGTTTGTAAATGTGTCATTTTAGCCATGATGTCTCTCAATTTTTTTGCTACAGCATCATGTAGAATCTATACATGTCTGTGTTTGGTTCAGATGCAACATAAAAACATTTATCAAAGGTTTCTGAAACATTTTCAATATCTAGCAATGAATATACATGGCCTGTGATTTTTCTTGTTCTTAATACATATTGAAAATTCTTGGCTTTGTTAACTGTTTCCTCAAATGATTATGTATCTTTTAAACATGTAATTTATAAATCCATGCGGTTTTATACATAATTTATATTAAATAGTTTTTCATTTAAATTATTTCCAGTCAAATATAACAGCACCAATTGTCCCTTAAAGCATATATACGCACAGAAGAGAGACTGTCTGTATATTTAAATATATATGTGTATATAAAATATGTTCACAAACATAAACAAGATGTACATATCATAATCTTATCTAGTGCCTCAACATCAAATCCTTACAGACTCCTATATCTGCTGACCATGACCATGCAAATTACTAGAGCTCAAGCAATTTTTTTATGAAGGGAAAGAGTTTCACAGTAACAGATGAAAAGAGTGTTGTTCAACAACTTCATCACATAGCACAGTGAGCAAATGAAGAGTAAAGAAATATGGATACTACATGGCACAGTAATTTGGTAAAGTGGCACAAAATATGGACAAACAGAAGAAAAGAAAGAACAAGTTTAAGAAAGGAAAAGTAGATAAACAAATGTCAAAAATACAGATCATTTTAGAGAGATAGAAAAATTGTTTACTGGATCAGAAATTTTATTTTCTTTTAAGGAGGATTCTGAGACCTGCAGAGGCAGACATCATGTTGGGAGTTTGTTATAGACCCCCCAGTCAAGATGTAGAGGCTGATGAAATATTCTATAAGCAGCTGGCAGAGGTCTCACAATCGGTCCCTCTTGTTCTCGTCGGGGACTTCAACTTCCCTGATGTCTGCTGGAAACGTAATGCAGCAGAGAGGGAACAGTCCCAGAGGTTCCTGGAGTGCATGGAAGACAACTTTCTAACACAGTTGGTGATGGAGCCAACTAGGGAAATCACCCTAATGGACCTACTGTTTGTTAACAGAGAGGGTCTTGTGGGGGATGTAAAGGTTGGAGGTCGTCTGAGCAGAGTGATCACAAAATGGTAGAGTTTTCAATTCTTGGAGAAGCAGCGTGGGGAGTCAGCAGAACTGCCCCCTTGGACTTATGAAGGGCAGACTTTAGCCTGCTTAGGATCATGGTTGAGAGTGTCCCTTGGGAGACAGTCCTGAAGGGCAAAGGTGCCCAGAAGGCTGGTCATACTTCAAGCAGGAACTCTTCAAGCACAGGAGAAGGCCTTCCCCATGTCCAGAAAAACAAGCTGACTGGGAAGAAGACCAGCCTGGCTAAACAGAGAGTTTTGTCCAGACCTCAGGAACAAAAGAAAAGTTTACATTCTTTGGAAAAGGGGGTTGGCAACTTATGAGGAATACCAAGATGTAGTGAAGCTATGCAGGGGGAAAATTAGAAGGGCCAAAGCTCAAGCAGAACTCAGCTTGACCACTGCGGTTAAAGATAACAAGAAGTTCTTTTAGTATATCAATAGAAAAAAGGAAGACTAGGGAAAACGTAGGCCCACTGATGAATGAGATGGGCACCCTAGTGGTGGAAGACACAGAGAAGGCGGTTACTGAATGCCTTCTTTTCTTCAGTCTTCATGGCTAAAGTTGTCCCTAGTGAATCTCAGACCCTGGAGGCATGGGGGAAGGTCTGGAGAGAGAAAGATTTTCCCTCAGTTGAGGAGGACCAGGTTAGAGACCACTTAGCCAAGCTGGACATCCATAAATCCATGGGCCCTGATGGGATGCACCCACGTGTGCTGAGAGAGCTGGCAGATGTTATTGCCAGACCGCTCTCCATCATCTTTGAAAGGTCATGGGGAACAGGAGAGGTGCCTGAGGACTGGAGGAAGTCTGACATCACTCCAATCTTCAAAAAGGCAAGAAGGAAGACCCAGGGAACTACAAGCAGTTTAGCCTCACTTCTGTCCCTGGGAAGGTAATGGAGCAACTCATTCCAGACATCATCTCCAAACACATTGATGAACAGGAAGTTATTGGAAGTGGTCAACATGGATTTACCAAGGGTAAATCATACTTGACCAATCTGATAGCCTTCTATGATGTTATAACTGGTTGGCTGGATGACGGGAGAGCAGTAGATGTCATCTACTTTGACTTCAGCAAGGCTTTTGACACTGTCTCCCATAACATCCTCATTAGGAAGCTGAGGAATTGTGAGCTAGATGAGGACACAGCGAGGTGGACTGAGAGCTGGCTATGTGACAGAACTCAGAAGGTTGTGATTAATGGAGCAGTGTCAAGTTGGAGGCCTGTAACCAGTGCTGTCCCCTAGGGGTCAATACTCGGTCCAATCTTGTTCAACATATTCATCAATGACCTAGATGAGGGGACAGAGTGTATCCTCAGCAAGTTCGCTGACGATACCAAACTGGGAGGGGTGGGTGACATTCCAGAGGNACTGGGAGGGGTGGTTGACATTCCAGAGGGTCGTGCTGCCATCCAGCGTGACCTGGACAGGCTGGAGAGCTGGGCAGAGAAGAACCTAATGAGGTTCAACAAGAGCAAGTGCAGGGTCCTGCACCTGGGGAGGAAGAATGCTAGACACCAGTACAGGTTAGGGGTGGACCTGCTGGAAAGCAGTTCTGAGGAGAAGGATCTGGGTGTCCTGGTAGATAGTAAATCATCCACAAGCCAGCCATGTGCCCTCGTCGCCAGGAAGGTCAATGGAATCCTGGGCTGCATAGGGAAGAGTGTGGCCAGTAGGTCGAGGGAGGTCATTCTACCCCTCTGCTCTGCACTGGTGAGGCCACAACTGCAATACTGTGTCCAGTTCTGGGCTCCCCAGCTCAAGAGAGACAGGGAACGACTGGAGAGAGTCCAGCATAGGGCAACAAAGAGGACTGAGGGATCTGAGCATCTCCCTTATGAGGAGAGGCTGAGAGAGCTGGGACTCTAGCCTGGAGCAGAGAAGGCTGAGAGGAAACCTTATTATTGCTTATAAGTATCTAAAGGGTGAGTTGAAGGAGGGTGTAGACAGGTCCTTTTCAGTGGTTCCCAGTGACAGGTCAAGGGGCAATGGGCACAAATTGGAACATAGGAAGCCCCATTCAAACACAAGAAAAAACTTCTTTATGGTTAGGGTGATGAAGCACTGGAACAGGCTGCCCACGGAGGTTGTGGAGTCCCCTTCTCTGGAGATTTTCAAGACCTGCCTAGATGCAGTCCTGAGTAATGTGCTCTAGGCAATCCTGCTTTAGCAGGGGAGTTGGACTAGATGATCTCTAGAGGTCCCTTCCAACTCTGAAAGTTCCGTGATTCCGTGAAGCCTCAGTTGCAAGTATAATTTTAAATACAGAGGAATTCGGTCAGAACTTTGGCAACTTCTTTTTTAATCTTAGTGGTATATCTTAATTTATATAAAATAGTGAGATATGATAATTTTATTTCAATATAAACAAAGCAAATGTTAAATTGATTTTTTACTTAACACTCCAGTTGTTCCTGTTAAATTGTGACCCCTTGGGAGGCTCAAGTTAATATCTGTCTCACATCTTCAATATTTGCTGGTCTTATAAATTATTTAGCTTAACTAAAGTTCAGTTGGTCTAAGTGAACTGATAGCTTTGTGATATAAGATATGTAAACCTCATATTTTATAGCAGACTATTAAAACAATTAGAATGAAGTGATCAGTCTGCATAAGCATAAAATCAAACACGTTTACCAACTTCAATGATGTATTTACATCAAGTATATAGATCAAGATCCTAATCAATTTGAACTAAGCAATTGTAAAATATTTATCAGTGGTTAACTCTTTGGTGTCTTCCAAAATGTAATTCACTACTGAATTGGCCTTGCTGAATGCAAGGCTTGATAAAATTATTCATTTTATACCTGTAAGGAAATACCATTCTACAAACAAAAAATGTCCTCAGTAAAACATGTAGAATAGCATATACAGAATTATTATACACAGAATGGACAGATTCATAGAATCATAGAACCATAGAATGGTTTAGGTTGGAAGGGACCTTAAAGATCATCTAGTTCCAATCCCCCTGCCATGGGCAGGGACACCTCCCACTAGATCAGGTTGCTCAAAGCCCCATCCAACCTGGCCTTGAACACTTCAAGGGATGGGGCATCCACAACTACTCTAGGCAACCTGTTTCAGTGCCTCACCACCCTGAGAGTAAAGAATTTCTTCCTAATATCTAATCTAAATCTAATCTCTTTCAGTTTAAAACCATTACCCCTTGTCCTATCACTACACTTCCTGACAAAGAGTCTCTCCTCATCAAATATTCTGTAACGGATGTCCTGTGTTTTTAAGGCTCCTTTTTTCAGGCTCTTAACCCTCTACCACTTAACCAAGGACTCTGCTCTTTTTCTTTTTAGCTTTATTTGGGAGAACATTCAATAAGCATTGCTCATCTTCAGCTCCCTCCACAGGTTCCTCAATTCCTCTATGAACCATGCAATGGGAGTAATATCCATGTTGCTACTGCGTAGCATCAGCAATACTCATTTACCTGTCAAAACCTAAACTTCATTTCTGTGTTCAGAAGTGTCCTTCTCCTGGCTGATATTTTCTTGTTTCTTCCAAGGCAGCTAAGGGTGTTTATTTTCTTTAAGACACAACACAGGTGGTTTTACAATTGTTCTTCTATTTGAAATCCTATTGGTTAGGTTAATCAGCTTCACTGGTGCTTTTTATTTATATTCCTTTTTATAGAATCATAGAATAATAAAATCGTAGAATCGTAGAATCACAGAATAGTTTGGGTTGGTTAGGACCTTTTTAAGTCATCTAGTCCAAGTTCCCCCGCAATAAGCAGGGACATCCTCAGCTACGTCAGGTTTCTCAGAGCCCCATCCAACCTGACCTTGAATGTTTCCAGGGACGGGGCATCTACCACCTCTCTGGGCAACGTGTTCCAGTGTTTCACCACCCTCATTGTAAAAAAACTTTCTTCTTTATACCTAGTCTAAATCTTGCCTCTTCTAGTTTAATGCCACTACCCCTTGCCACATCACAACAGACCCAGCTAAAAAGTTTGTCCCAATCTTGCTTAAAAGTCCCCTTTAAATACTGTAATAAGGTCTTCCAGGAACCTTCTCTTCTCCAGGCTGAACAACGCCAACCCTCTCAGCCTGTCCTCATAGGAGAGGTGTTCCAGCCCTCTGATCATCTTTGTGGCCCTCCTCTGGACCCGCTCCAACAGGTCCAGGTCTTTCCTGTGCTGAGGGCTCCAGAGCTGGATGCAGTACTCCAGGTGGGGTCTCCCCAGAGCAGAGCAGAGGGACAGAATCACCTCCCTTGACCTGCTGGTCATGCTTCTTTTGATGTAGCCCCAGGATATGGTTGACTTTCTGGGCTGTGAACACACATTACCTGCTCATGTCCAGTTTTTCATCCATCAGTACCGCAAAGGCCTTCTCAGCAGGGCTGCTCTCAATCCCTTCATGCCCCAGCCTGTACTGATACTGGGGATTGCCTCAACACACATGCAGGACCCTGCACTTGGCCTTATTTAACCTCATGAGGTTCACACAGGCCCACTTCTCAAGCTTGTCCAGGTCCCTCTGGATGGAAACCCATCTTTCAGGCGTATCAACTTGAACCGCTCAGCTTGGTGTTGTCTGCAAACTTGCTGAGGGTGTGCTCAGTCCCATTGACTATGCCATTGGTGAAGATAGTGAACAGTACTGGTCCCAATATGGACCCTGAGAGACACTACTTGTCACTGGTCTCCATCTGAACATTGAGCCATTGACCACTACACTCTGGATGCAACCATCCAACCAATTCCTCATCCACCGAACAGTCCACCCATCAAATCAATCTCTCTCAGATTCAGAGAGAAGGATGTTGTGGGAAACCTTTTCTGCCTATGTATTCAAGCTCTCACATTTCATTTAAAAGCAAGGAATAAGAAAGATAGTCTAAACTCACTTGAGGCTTGCATGCATACTAGTCTTTATGTGAAGACTACTTTTCACCTTTGGCCAAATCGTCTTCTCATATTATGAGATTCACTTGACCTGAATTAATCATTAATTAAAGGTTATTTCCTATAGTATGGAAATTCCTTCTCCCACAGGTTCTAATAAGTTGGCTTTTTTTTCAAATATATTTCTTAGCATCAGATGATGATTCAATAATTTTAGATATTTAGGTATGTACAGCTTGAAAAAACACCCTTCTTCATTGTGCAATGAGTCTATGAAGTTCATTTTCTTTTCCATTTTCTGAAATTATTTATTGTCTTTCTTAAACAGATGAAAGAAAGTAGTTATTTCAGACATCACTCTGCAATTGTACTAAATTAAAAAATGAAAATTAATATCCTATTGATTAATAATGGCAAAATAGTACCTAATATTTATTCTCTGTAAATTACTAAAAAAATAATGTTGAATACACAATGCTTCTATTGCAATATTATAGTTGAGGGAATGTAAGACGACATTGTGAATCTTTGAAGCAATAAAGATGAGCAGTTTATGTCCTATACTTTTGTAACAGCATAAACAATACATAAAATTAGTTTAATTTAGAAATGATGAAGAAAAAATATTGTATGTTTCTCTGTAAGGTAACACATCATTTGACAGTGTGGAAAGAAATTGCATTGG
Organism: Ibidorhyncha struthersii; assembly: GCA_013398815.1. Lineage (NCBI taxonomy): Eukaryota > Metazoa > Chordata > Aves > Charadriiformes > Charadriidae > Ibidorhyncha > Ibidorhyncha struthersii. Next base: position 67,411 of record VZSZ01007028.1, on the reverse strand, counting down.
GGGGGGTACTATTTTTCACTAAAAGGGGTCAACCTTTAAAACGTGGTTAGTCATCACTGTACCTATAGACAGCAATAGACTCCAGATTAGATACTACCGCTTTTAAAAAAGAATTTAAAGCCACAGTTGCTTATCTCTCAAAATGTCAGCTCAGTTTTCCCCAGTAGTCCAAAAGACAACACAGTGTGAAAAATCATTAGGAAAGGAACTGAGAATAAATCAGAGAACAATTTTGTGATGTTAACAGTAGCTATTGACTCCACATCTTGAATATTATGCACAGCTCTGGCTACTCCATCTCAAAAAGAAAATCCTTTAACTAGAAATGTACAGAGAAAATATTAAGGATGTTGAGGTGTTCTGTGAAAGTGAATTATTTTAAATTCAGTAGACAGAATAAATATTCTAGAAATTAGATCGTCTAACTGAAGAGCCCAAGAGCCAAAGAAGTCTACATATCCCAAGCATATGCAAAGAATTATCAGGAAATACTTATTCTCAGAACAGAACAGGGAAGACATCTTAAAACATAGCAAATCTTACGACAGAAAGAAAGGAAAGCCTGTTTTTTTTTTTATATACAGAGGATGACTGCATTGTGCAATGCATTGTTGAAATATATCAAAGACAACAAAACATGTCAGATCTTAAAGGAGAATATCTATTGTTGGACATCATGCTTAAACATAATAGTCTAGATGCAGCCACCAAATTAGAAGGCTTTGAACACTTGATTCCCAGAAGCTGAGTAATATATTAGGACTACTTTTTCCTTAACTAAAACATAAGAATCTCATACTGTTTACACTCAGAAACATCATGCCAGATGGGGTGGTCTTATTGTCAGACCAATCAAGATACTTTTAAATATTCATGACAAAATGTTTCATTATCTTAATTTGGCCTGAATTTCTATTTATTCCATTTGTCATGAACTTGGGTAGCTTAGACTAGTTGAAGTGCATGCAATTCCTTTCCCTAGAAAAGAAACTCAGAATGAGATAACACTGAACTGATGAGAAAAGTGCTTTAAAGATCTCCTGTTCCTTTTTTTCTTAAGAAATTATAAAACTATTTAACTCAGAAAAGAAAAACAAAATAAGAAGCAAGAATTTCTTCCTGAAGTAGGTGTGTCTGTATCTTCTAATGGAATATCTGTGCTGTACTCAGAAGTACGTAAATCTCTTTCCAATAAGTATCTCTAAGCCTTGATATATCCTGCTGGTAGAAAGGTATAAGTTAATTTCGATGGGAAAAACATCAGTCATTGCAAACAGCAGCTAACACACATGGAGAAATGCAGCATCTTTAAACTGCAGAAATGGTTAAGATAGCCAAAGGAGAGCAACACTTGCATTGCATTCATACTGAGATGTTAAAATATGAATGGAGGAGACAGATTGCATATTTCAAAGTATTGGAAAAAACCTGCCTGACAAGGCTCCTTAAAGTGCAGAAGGTATATGGTTTTCTGTGAAAAAACACATAACTCATACAATTGATCACAAACAATTTTAATTGGATTTTTTCATTTACTTTCATATTGCAAGCAGGAAAACGAAACACAAAAGGCTATTTCCTCTCCAACAAATGTGTGATCTTGGTGGATTTAGTTACTAATTTGGTAGCAACTGTACAAGATAAAGCATGATACTACTAACAATGGCAAGGGTAGCATTAAGCTTGCATTATACTGCTACAGACTTCCGTAGCACCAGAAACTTAATGAGAAGCAGCGGCAAACTGAGGAAGTGACCTACATTCATTCACAAGTTAGGTGATTGCTCATTTGAGAATATTTTGCTGAGGTAAACTTTAGATAGTCTTAGTAGATCCACCCTTAAGAACTGAAGAGCATACGTGGCTAATCTCCAAGGTCTCTTCTAGAAACGATCTTGTGATCAAATGTTATGTTTGATCACATCTCAATGAAGAATCCAAATAAATCTTTAAAAGTTGTGGTTTTGCAAGGAATAAATAATCAGCTGTTTGCAGACGATATCTGTATCCAACCAGAATGTCTACAACTGAGCTATAGAGGAAGAAAAGGATAAGACAAAGTACTAAAATGTATTCAGGGGAAAAAAAAAGTACTGTGAAAGAACAACTTTTGTATCAATTGCTTTTAAATGTCCACCCATAGCATGCAAAAGTGCTGATAAATCACATTCATAATTCTAGCGCTACAACTCAGGACGACACCCTTCCATGGGTTGATCAGAGCAGTTGTGATGACTATAGTCCAGAGACCTGAAACTGTCATAATATATAACAGATAAGTCATCTTTCCTTTTTTTTTTTTCTTTTTTTTTTTTCACAAGGATAGGACAGCCTTGCTGCATGGCTGGATCATATTCATCCAAAAGATTTCTTCTTTAGATCAGCCTCAAAAGCTTGTCTCTTTAGTGTGGAAGGAAAATTTTATCTGAAGGCTCAATTGTGAGAAAAATTTACTATATTCCCTCCGAGCTTTGTCACACTGAACAGTTAGAGTCACACTTGCAGGATACCATGGAAGAAGTCTGAGCAGAAGGACCAAAATCTGGCAGTTTCCTCCAGAAACTACCATTAGGGCTAAAAAAATCCCATTGGGCACTTGAAATTTGAAACGGGTGTACTTGGGAGTTAATACTAATCTGAAAAATATGAAAGTTGCCCTTGAAGCCCATATCTATACATACATGTTGGGAAAAGGAGAATGTCTGTACTGCTTTTTGAGCAGAACACTTCCTCAGATGTTTTGCTATAGCAACCATGAATTTAATAGAAGAGTTGGAAAGTGTTACTTCTCTGTGTTGGAAGGGAAGCAGCTCTGAAACAAGATTAAATTACAGAAATCATCAAATCACTGCAGCTAAATGAAATTAGACAACACATCTTGTTTGGGTATCACTTAAAAACCAGGAATATTTAATACAATTTATATTCATGGTGCCTATATGTTTTCAAATGGCTAAACTCTAGGGCACTCAGTGTGAAGCACTTCTACATGGAAGGAAATTGACTTGAAGGGGGGTACAGAAGGTGAAACATTTAAAAAAAATAATTGATATGCATGTGATATTTGCATTTCCTATTAACCTTCACTTGAACAAACAGAAAACCTTCAAAGTGGTGAAGGGCTCAGTTCAATTTGCCTGTTTATAAAATTTAATTTAACCAAAAAGCTGCAAGAGAGCAGAAGCTGAAACAAAGTCTACTGCTGATTGGTTTAATGTGAGGAACCTGAAATTGATGTTGACATTTTTCCAGCCTGGAGCAATCACTACACTGCATCTCTTAATTGGCTACCCAAGCCTCTCTCTTTCTCTCACACAGTGGTAAACTCATGCTTGCAGCTGCAGGAATCTCCTGTTGTAAATACTTATATGGAAAAAACAATCAAGCAAAGAAAAGAATCCTCATCCTGGATAATCCAGTTAGTCTCTTAGATAACTGTCAGCTTTGCAAAAATTTTTGGTAACCTTCTCCCTTGTGTGAGACCATGAAGTATGACATTATTAGCTTAATGTGCCAGCTTGGAAAATGTATAAGGCATTATGGTACAGTCACAATATTATCTACTAGACTGAGCCAGGTTTAGTAACAGTGACAACCATAACAACAATAAAAGGCATGCAAAACCAAATTCAGTTATCGGAATCTTATAGGAGGTTTGCAATGATACTAGATTTTTTTTTTTCTAAAAGATTTATTTTCCCAAGAAAATGACCTGATGTTTTTGTTGGTTTCACTCAGTCTCTCTATTAAAACCTACAGAAGTTCAGTAAAATATTATTTTTTATGTAGAGTGCCTTTGTCTGATGACAGCGTCTACAGTCACTGTCAGACAACATTGGGAGCTGCATTAGAAATTTTGTTATGAGATTTTTTCCTTAAATCTTTGAAATAAATTCATTCCTGTCTGCAAATTCAAACAAAAGTCACAGTCCCTTGCTGTAAATACTGTCAAAATGGATGTAAAATATGTCTCACAGGTAACATGTAAAAATTGTTACGTTTGGGAACTGTCCCTAGGAAGAAGTTCAGCTTCAGAATTTTACCTCTTATTGTCAATATAGACCTGTGCTTCCCCTCCAATAACAGTGAGAAAAAAACCAACCAAACAAAAAAGCCCAGTAACTCCTTCCAATACAAGGCATATTTTCTGGAAAATGGAACTAAATAGCTTTGTGATAGCTGCATTAGTAGAAGGACACAGATACCTCACTGAATGAATGTTTGTGTGAATGTCCACTTACATCAGGTTTGAGTCATCTGGATACATATTTTCAGTCTAATCTTACAGTGTGGTTTTTTTTCCAGATGCACATGGATTGATTGTCGGAAAGTATTACTTAAAAAAATTAATTTGTGAAAGTGATTGAGTTTAGAAAGTTACACTGGGCAGCGTGGTCTAAAGAGTTTTAAGTTGTCACAGTAAACTTTTTTTTTGTTTATAATAGGAACCTTTGTCACAAAACATTTGGGTTTTATCATTTCAAAATGAGCTTAATTAATAAATTAAGAAATGAATTTATTGCACTAAGACTACAAGAAGCAAATTAATTTTTCTTTGTTCCTGTCTGTAACTTTTCTTGACAACACTTTCTATTCAGAGCTCTTCAGAAATTTACATTTCTTTGCAACCTCTTAGAGTTAGGATTTGGGGATTTTCAGCAGATCTGCTTCACTATTCATGTATCACAAAACTTATTCAAGTTATGGAAGAGACAACCCAAACTTTTTATTAAAAAAAATTCCAGCGTGCAAATCAAAATATAATTTTAATAGCTTAAACTCTAGCTACATGATAGATCTAAAGAAATAAGCATTAACAGAACTTCTACCTGTAGTCATATATAGTAAGCTGCTTTTGAATGTGTCCACTGAAAACCTTACCAACAATCTGAAAAAAAACAGGAACACCAGCAAAACATCTAAAGTTTGCAGACATTGCTGGAATGGCAACTATAAAAGGCAGGTTATTTCCTTTGGCTAAGACACATTCATGCGTGTGTTTCAATACAGTTAAATGAAAAGGCATACATCTGTGAACTAAAAATACACGTCTCACCTGTACTAGGTGAAACTCTTTCAAGTATCAACAGGAAAAACATAGTGGTTTTGATAAGTGAGGTGAGGATGATGGAACCATAATAAAAGAATCTAATTTAGTCTGTAATTAGATTTTGAAATTACTGAAATGCACGTGCCTTAGCAAAGTGATGCAGACCACTGAGACAATGAAGAGAAGGCATTGCAAGGAGCTGTGTAGAAAGCTTCGCTCCATGTGTAGGCAATTCACAATTTGCTAAACCTACAGCCAGCCACTGAAATAGGAAATTTCCATTAGGAAGTTGTAGTATTCCTGAATAAGTGTGGCTCAGTAATAAACTATTATAACCATCTTCAGTATCTCACACCTCTCTGTTCGGATACAAACTCTGAATCAAGGTAGCGTACATTTCTAAAACTATGGCTTTGATTCACCAGATGTCATCAGCTTGAAATCGGAATCACTTGGTAATAGGTTGCTATTAAACAAAAGTTCATGTTAAAGTAAAATAATATTCACCCTTATATTTTTTAATCTAATAATCCACGAAAGAACAGTATGAAGCTAGTGATAAAAAATGTGTTGTTTAGATAGTAAAGCAGAATCCAAGATAAGCACTCTGTAAGAAAGAGTTTATTTCTTCATTACAGATATTTGGATTGTTCTCTCCCACTTGTTCTTCACCAAACTCAATGCTTTCTGTAGTCTCCCAGGAAAATCTTAGAAAGATATCATCCTACAAGCGTGACTGAAGGGAAGCCTCTGGTGTTTTTAATCCTTTTGACATCTGTGACATCTGTTTCACACTCTTTCATTAGTAAGCTGTGAAAACCATTGAATGAAATGTGAGCTATATACACTTGTCTTGGACCACGTTAACAAAACAGAGTTCAGTGACTCTGTCAAGAATTTCTTCTCTTCTTACCACAAGCAGTCACTTCAGCTAAAGCACTTCATTTAGAGCATATACAGAAATACACAAAATAATTATTTTTGCATATATATGGGGAAAAAGCAACACAACAACCCCACCAAGTATTGTTTTCTTTTGCTGTAGTCTAGAATTTTTGCCCAAGCCAGTGTCTCACAACTAGACTAGAGGGTTAATAAAATCATGATATTTAGAAATTGTTTTAAATCCTGTAGCTTTGAGTTCAATTTTTGCATTCTTAGATGCAAAAATTTCTTTCTGATTAATTAAGATCACTTTTGATTTCCTAGATTATCCTCCATTTATGAATTAATGCAGTCTGTTTTGTGTTTCTCATAAAAATAACTGTCACCATTTTATGTAGGTGGCATGGAGGGGGAGATCAAACGGAAGAATCTTTCAGAGGTCAGAAGTGGAACAGGAAGAAGAAAAGACGTTCAAAGGCAGTTGGTGGGGAGGAACAATCATTACTGTGGTTTCTCATTCTGGAAGATATACATATAATGTCAGATGGGAATGACTACTGTGTGAATATTTTGAAGCTACATGCAGCTGGAAAGGGCTACTGATCATAAAACAGAAACCCCTTTAAAAAAGAGAAGTTCAACACACCCAGTGGCTTGTTCCTTCTTCACCTCAAGGTGTAAGTCATAGATCAATCATTTATGTAGTTCAGCTAAGCAGAGCAGAGCTCAAGAGAGAGATTCAAAGATCTTGACATTTTATTACCGTACACTCTCAATTTCAAAACCAGCCCAACTGTCCTCAAGCCAAAAGGTATCTAGGATAATTTTTCCTGAGAATGCTTGATATATTAAAGAAATCCACAAATCCCTTGCATTCTTTTGAAAACAATTCCAATAGTAAAAAACAACAATCCTCACACATACTGTTTATTATGAATAGTCTGTCTCAATTTAAATATCTGTCCTTTATGTGTGAGATTTTAGGTATTTTAGACTATATATTCCTTAGCAGGCTTCTCATAGCCCGTATTCAAAACCAAAATTGGTCAGCTTTTAATCCTTACAAATACCCCTCTGGTGAGTATATCATGGTAGGGACTATAATTATTGTGATATGTTTGTATGAGAAACTTTCTGTGGACTGAAACTTTTAATTGCAAACACAGGAGAAAATAAAATAATCTTTGGATACAAGACACCAAGTGGATTTCATTGTGATTTTTCATGGTGAGGTAACATAATAAGATTATCAATGTTTTAATGTTTTAACACTGAAGAACTCTCAGACGTGCTGTCAGAAGCAGAATCTTTTCTAAAGTATAAATGCTTTTTTTTTTTTTAAAAAAAAAGCATCAGTATTACTTAGCTTGGTCTGATGCACAAATAGCAAAATATTTCTTCCTGGTGATTTTTTAAAGTCATAATAATAAAACCCGATCACAAATAACAGCAAAGTAAGCTTTTACAGAATAAAATAACGTTCAGTGAGCTCTTACCTTTCACTTTAAAGCTTTGCATTCACTACTGCAATTGAGAAATCTATCAATATTTTAATGAGTTTGACATGGGAGAGAAGAGCAATACCAAAATCAAAGGCTGAGATTCAATGCTACTACAATTTTAGTTTCTCAGTGCAAGCCATCCAAATCTGATAAGTTTACAAATGTGGCCTGGAAATATTGTAAACAAAAGAGTTCCTTGTGACACATGCAGTATTTTCAACCTTTTCATAAACTCAGGAAAGCATCTCTGGTTCTTCTATGGTATCTTCTGTCAAAAGCCTCTGTACTTTTTAAATATACTGTACTAACTTGCCTGAATATTGCAAAGGGTGTCTTTAATTTTAAATGTAATTAAAAGTTTGAACTATGTAACTTAATTCAAATTTGTTTGGAAGTTGTTGAAAGTAGTATGACAGAGGAAGTATGAGATAGAGAACACAGCATATCGAATTGACAGTTTTCTTTATATACTCTGCTCCTGCAATTCTTGATTTTTTGCAAGAACAGGGGGTTTATGGTAAACTTTGTTGCAAGTGTACAACTCCTGACTTACTTATTTAAGGCCATGGTAGACAAAAAAGCCCAAACTAATTGAATATAGATTGCCAGTTCACTCCGTAAAGTGAAAGAGCATGTAGCAAATTGCATGACCTATGTGAAACTCATTTGAATTATGTGGCACAATAATTTCCCTGTGTCAGTCTACTGACTGGCACTTCTTTATGAAAATGTCAAGTTGGAGTTCACAGCTGTATCTTCACTTAAAAGTAAAAAGCCATTTTCTCATCTTTATAGTTGCAAAAGACATTCTGAGCAAATATGAATCAAGAACAACCAGAGAATGATGTCTGTCAGTTTTAATCTGAGACACTAAAACCTAGTTATTAAAGTGTTATCTCTTCCCATACCTCAGTAATTCTTTGATATGCAATATTAATTTATCTTACCTTCTGCAGATTCAAATGTAAATGTTCTAAACCTCAAATTCTCCTCGTACAAACTAATATTCTGTTCCTCTACCATCCTCTTCACCTTTTAGCTAAGGATAAGGTTTTATGAAAAAGCTGGTCTTGTTGACCAACTGGATAGTGACATAAAAGGCCCTTGATGCTCATCTGACTATGCACTGAAGCCATGAAAAGGCATGAGGCATCAAAAGCTAACATTATAATAAAGAGTCAATATTTTATTGAATGTTTGGTGCCCTAAATCACTTCAGAATCAAACCACTGTCAGTGCCAACAAGTGGAAAGGGGTAGGAAAGATTATCCAAGAATGCAGAGAAGAGCCAGAGGGGTTAAATCATTCAGTAATTACTTGCTTTTGGATCAGCACAGCTCTGTGGCAAATCACAATAGCCTGAAAAGTCCTAGTCGGGAAACTAGTACCCCTCCAGTGAGGATTAAAGCGAGGCAGGCTTCTACAGGGTAATTCAGATCTCAGGCAATTTCAACCACCTCTGAATGAGCACCTCCGTACAGAGCAAGACTACCACATGCAGCTCCTTAATTTAGTAACTAAAGTTAGGTGGTGAATTGAGTCTTACCCTCTACTTCTGACTTTCAAAATGTTTTGCTATCTATATTCTCTTTTTCCCCCATTATTTATTTAGCCTGCAGAAACTGGGGCCACTTTGACATGAATTCACTGTTAAATGAAAGCAGTTCTCCATGTCTTCACCAAAGAGAAAAACGGGGAAAATTTAGTGGTTCTTCAAAATTGTCATTAAAGTCAAAATAATGTTAATGACTGCAGAAATCGCACGTTCACTATAGTACTATAACCTCTTTTCTTTAACAAACAGTACAATCTAAATGAAGGGCTTCAAGTTCAAGACTTAATTATTGCACCTTGTTCAGCAATTAAAAGGGAATTGCAAAAAAAATACTATGGTGTATGTCACAATTAAACATGCATTTTACAATAGTATTTTTGGTCCTAATTCTTTCTTATAATGATGCTGATCAAAGCAATAGTAGGAAGTGAAAATTGTCTTTAAATAGAGGTGACTAACCTTTAACACAGACAACTTGTAGCTTCTTAAATCAAATCAAATCTTTATGTGACTAGAAAATTAATTAGAGCACTATGTTCTTATGTATATGAAACCTATCAGCAGTGCTGTGGTGCATAACAAGACAATCTTAAGACTCTAGCTTATACACAGGCATCTTTTCCATTGCAGATGTTTTATGCCTGTGGAGATAAGTGCATTGACAACCATATTCTGCTCTAAAAGCTTTGAAATTAAAGCCAACAACAGACAGCTTTAAAGGCTCTGGGATAGTTTCATGATCACCCCAGATAAGAAAAAGTGAACGCATAATAGCAAAATTACACATCCTTTTCATGTTGAAAAGTAACTGTTTTATATGTGCACTACATTTATTTGTTGCAAGACGCTTCTCTTAAGCTCTATTTCAAGAAGAGAGTGGCTATATTTAATCATCACTGTGGTTTCAATTTGAGATTGTTACTCTACTATCACAATACTTCCACTGAGACCTGCAGTACCTTCTGGAAAGGCTCAGTAAGAGTCTCAGTTTTTTCTATACATTGAACTCTGTCGGAGTTTCAATCAAACCCAGAACCAAATTCAATTCAAATATCAGCTACCTACATCCATAAAATCACCTACACAATTTCAGCAAACTCTCATGTTTCCTTTCTTTAAATGTATTCAGGGTTCTTTAGTAAAGTCTCTTAGCTTTAGCTGCTGCTGTACAGTCTTAATAGCTTTTAAAGGTTTACCTCTCTGCATATCACATATCAATCATACAGCAAAATTACATGTTTCTGTGTTCTATCAATGTCCAAATTAACCTTTATGCTCTATTGTACTCTGCAACAATAAAAGGGGGTTCCTGTGCCTACAGGGTTTATTCAATAAGGACTACCAAATGGATTATCTCAGGTGAAGTTGAAAAGTATATCTTTTTTGTAAGATGGTGATGAAGAAGAGGAAGAATGTGAAACGTTCTTTTTTATTGCATAACTCCAAAATATCAGCAGAGTCAGGACCTCAGGGAACCTTTCTTCAGGCAACAAAGAAAAGACAATTAATGTTTTGTTGCATGTGAACTGTCCCCATGTGCCACTGTTTGCTTCTCACAATGCCAGCAACATATTAAACTGTAAGGTGTATTTTTTGTTTGATGTAGCATATTCCTAGAGCCACTGAACCAAAACTTCATGAGCTAAGCAGTATGCAGTAGACTTTACTTGATATCAGATTCTTCAATTTCTTCCAATTACTGAACAATCATTTCCTAAATTTCTTTCTCAAAAAAGTTAAAACAAATAAACTGTTACTTAAAGCAAGGTTTAAATGTCTGTCTAATTTTCCAGTTATGGTCTTTCATAGCCCTTGGATCAAACTGCTGTGACAAAAATCACAAATTCTCTCTACGCCACCTTCTTGTCACCACCATACCACCAATTAACTGCAAATACAGTGGTCAATATATTTCATCTAGGAATAAATGAAAAGCCTGTAATGTTCAAGGTCTGGATTTTCTCTTTTGAAATATTATGCAGTGGCAACAGCAAGAAAATTTCTAGTAGAGATCCAGGGAAAAAAAACCCAACATTTTCCTTTCATTTTGAATGTCTTGTAAGAAAAACTTAATCAGATATTTTGGGTTTTTTTTGTTTGTTTGTTTGTTTCTTGTTACTTTCAGAACAAAAGAAATGAAAACCATTCAAGACAATCCACGCTAGTCATACATTTAATATAAGAGTAAAAAGGCAATAGAAGATAATGGAGTAAACCTCCAGCTCAAGACTCAAGACAAGATACCTTTTTTTGTGATTTGGTCACAACATCCTTAAATAATTTAACTGCTGTGTCATGCTTTTGCATTAAAACTGACATATTAATTATCATTTTACGGGGTCATTAGGCTTTCATACTGACAATGAAGACCTAAATATTAATTACAGTTAAGTATAGCCCTCACATCAGTAGTGTCTAATCTCACAATAATCCAGTCCCATACAGGGTACACCACACCTTAGCTCAGAGCCACTATTACCAGTAATACAAGCCAGTGTGAAACTGCACCATTCATTTTGTGCATGTTTCTGTTGACACATAGGCATAAATATACCCAGAGCACAGTACTGAAATGCAGCTGATGGTGGAAGTGAATGTGAGTGGTATCACCAAAGCAAGCTACATCTAACTTATGCAGGTGCACACCACTAAATACACAATATTTGGAGGAGAAAGTGAAGAATACCCTGCCTAACTTGAAACTGCCATTAATATTCATAACAGAATATAACAATGCATAAAACTAAACTTTAATCAACACAACACACCTCCTTAGTGGTAAATGACCCTGCATGGAAAAAGTAAAGCATCCCTTGAATTGAAAACAAAGCTTCCTTTTATCTTGTTCATTTTCAGACCCACTAATGATCACTAAATCCTAGGCAACTAATGGTGTGAAACAATTTAAGTGCTAATCAGACATCAGTAAAAAGAAAAGCTTACTGACAACCTGCAGTGGTGGTGTCTAATCTGTGTTCATTTGTGATCAAATTCTACCGTGACATTCCAGTATTGTCACTGAAAAATTACAAAAATCTCTTGTGTGCAACATTAAAGGTCTGTTTACATAATTTTGAGGGTTTTGTGCTGGAAAGGAAAGGAAAGGGAAGGGAAGGGAAGGGAAGGGAAGGGAAGGGGGAGGGGGAA
>VZSZ01007028.1:0-55054 GCA_013398815.1 Ibidorhyncha struthersii | reverse complement strand
TAGGAACTGTACATTTTACAACTGGGCTATGAAAATTATTTAACTGGAAAGTAGATTTTCATCTGGATAATGTCAACCTGAGTTGTGGATGTCAGATTTTCAAATACTGATTAACCACAATATTATGTCTAGTGGAAACTCATCAGGTTGACAAACTTCTGAGCAAATCCTCCTTACATGGCATGTAGCAAGTACCTGTGACAGACCTACTAACTTGCACCATGAGCTCAACAGGAACCTTTCACTCTTAAAGCTGACAGAAGTAGAGTAGACATACCAAACACATGTACAATGATTCTGTTTCAGGGTACACTCTAGTAAATAGAATAGTCCTCAAGGTTTTTATAGTGTGTTGGAGGTCTTTGTAATACAAAATAGAAAAAAAAAAAAATCCATTAGAAATATTTCTGTTAAAGGAAAAAATCATGGGACATTTAAATATTCCTATTTTTCATTCCGCATCAGAAATAGTTGTAAAAACTTTGGTTCAATACCAGAATTTTCTACAGAATTTCGAGTTTTTCTAGCTCTCCAGCAGCTTTGTAATTAAAAAAAAAAAATAATCTCTGCAATCATGTGTATATTAATATGTCTGTAACTTTTACCTGAATTCTCCAGCAGAAAGCAAAAATAGAAAAATGTCACTCTAAAAAATAAAAAATATTCTGTTTATCATATGCAAAGATCAAGGCTGTGCTACTGGAGAGGGAAAATTATTATGGCAGTTACATCTCAGAAAAGAGTCTGTGGTCACACTGGTAATTCTTTGAAATCACCAGCTTAATATATATTAGTAACCCAATACAAATCTCAGGTATTAACAGAAATGGGACTGGAAACAAGGTAGAGGTTTATACAAAATTTTAGTTCACCAGCATCTGTCCTGGTCTCTCACATGTAGAGTTCTGGTCTTCATCTCTCAAGAAAGACAGCGTGCAACTAGAGAAGGTGCAGAAAAAAGCAACTAAAATTAATGTGGGGATGAAGAATTTACCTTTCAAGAATGGAACAAAAAAACTGTGACTCTCTGTAGAGAGAGAAGGGTGAGAGAGGGTACGATTGAGGCTTACAAAAAAAAAAGTCAGTGGGTAAAGTTAATGCAGAACTCCTATTCGTCAAATATCACAGCACTAGAAGGAGAGGACTTGCAGTGAACCTAGTAGATTTATCTAAAATAGGGTGGAGTATTTTTGTTAAAAAATAAACATTTTTAATACAGCGTGTGTTAAACTTTTGAAATTTACTGTTACAGAAGATTGTGGAGGGAGGAAGAGAAAGTTCAAAAGGGATTAAATTTCTAAATAGGAAATCTGTAAATAGACAGTAAAGGGAGAATATAGGAATGTATTGTCTATTCTATTTATACTATTGATAGTAAGCCCTGGGTAGTTGAAAAAATGGCTCAAAAATGTTGGTGTTCCTAAGTAGATCCTTCTAAAAGACATTGTTGCAGATAGACTAGTGACCAAGGTGGACTGCTGTTTAAACCTAGCAGGGAACTACAGTTCTTATCACAAAAGTTTCTATACAAATGAAACACAGGGAAATCTTTCCTTGAACTACAGAAATGGAAAAGCATGCATATGCAAACCCAGTTCTAGTAGCTTTAACTACATCCTTTTGAAAGGTTTTTTATAGATTCATAGAATATCCCGAGTCACCATAGAGCTGACTTCTAGAAATCAGAGGGTGGTAGCTCAGTATTAGATCCTGAAACCCCATCTGTTAGCATACTATGGTAGGGACAAGCAGATTGAAGGAGTACCAGGCATGAAAAGAAGGACACGGACAGCAGATAGAAAGGTAGGCAAGCAAAGGACAGTGTACTGACATACAAATCTTAGGTACAGAAGTTCAGTCATGCAATAAATAACTATAACTCTCTGTAAGGAAAATACTACGCTGCTTTTGATAGTCAAAATACACAGGTTAGACAGAATCAGACTATTTGTAATACTAAATTGCCTGAATCTTACTAAGGCAAGTTTTCTAACCTTCATCACTGGGTATCTTTAGCCATGAGTTAGTTTGTCGAGAAAGATGAAAGTATAGTTAATCTTGATTTGGGGACGGAGAGTGAATCAAGTGACTTTATGAAGCCCACTCTAGGCTTATGATTGCACTGCTTTATGCTTTTCAAAATATTCTTTATTTTAAAACTTTTTTTTTTTTTCTTAATGTCTGCAGACACCGTAAAAGGTAAAGAAAAGCTGGTGGATTTGTACATGAGAAAGACAGAGATTTTCAGCCATTCTTTCCTGGACTTCCTGTTGTAAAATGTTGTTTGTCTTATGGCTTCAGTGAGGATTGCATGTAGGTCAATACATTTTAGGACACCATTAATTTAAATAAGTATTGCATATACATCTAAAAAAGAAGCACATATACAGTCTTGAATATAAAGGAGTTCATTGCAACTTCTTGTTTCTAAAAGGCATACATTTTACTTCTTACTCAGAACTAATTAAAGAAGTAATATTATAATGTATATAATACAACCCAGAACACTCAAAAAAAAAAAAAGTCCCCTACAGACTGCCTAAAATGTTATTTTATCATAATGTTTCTGCACTTCTATGTGACTGTTACTGTTTGGATATTGGCAATGGCACTGTATTTCAGCACAGGAAAATGCATCTGGGAACACCTCAAAATTATGTAATTTATAAAAAAAATACGGTGTTTATTTATTCTAGAAAATGCTGCTAGTGGCAATAGCAATCTTTCATTTTAATCACAATGACCTTCCTCAAATATTTATGTAATCTTTCAAAAACTGGAAACTTGATAAGCATGATAGTTGTGTATTTGATACTTTTTGTACATTCCTCAGTGAGTGAACAACACTTGCTTTTCCAGATTGATTTGTTTAATGAAGATTTTCTTGAAGCAGATTTCACTAGAAGTTGGGAATAGCAACTTTCTAACAAACACCTGTTTGTCGAATCACTTCTTTAAAATATTCATCTTTCACTGAACTTTTTTTGCAACCTGACATCAGGAAGTGCTTGTAAAGCTGAATGAAGACAAACTGAAAATCCCATAAGTGACTTTCAGATGTAAGGAATACAAAGAACCTGATAACAAAAGACTCTAGTAACATTTTCTCAGTTGCAGTTCTTGGTATTTTCTGTGGAAATAAATCCCATTACCTATCTCTTTCTTCAGCTCTTGATTCAGAACACCAACTGCAAAGCAATGCAAACACATGCATATTTTCAATCGGTTTTGTTGCTGCTTTTAATTCTACTTGAGGATAAAGGCTTTTTATTATTACTCTGGAATCACTATTGCAAAGGCTATTCAATCTGCCTGTACAGTCATACTATAAGCTTCACTTTTGTTCTGCTTCAAAGGTTCACAGAAGAAAGAGAACTGAAGAACTGTGCTTCCCCCCAGACTACTGTAAGTAGTAGTCTTCAGATCACAGAGAAAAATAAAAAAAGAAAACAAAACACAAAACCCCAAAGACCAAAATAATAACCAAAAAATCAGATGGGCTTGGCAGAATTTCTTATTAGTCACCTTCATATTCTCAAAGCAAACCAAATCCCAGAATCAAATATGCTTCAGAAGAATTGCTCTGACATCAATTGCTAAAGCACTGGTTGCACGTGGAAGTGAACAAAAGATGGTGAAGCTCCAAACATCATGGAATGTATGACCAACTGTAGCCCCAGCATGGCCAGGCGCTAAGGCAGTCTAGTTTGAAGTGACATAGGTACTGATAACCGTGCAGTAGAAATGAAGAAAAGAAGCCTAATTCCTCAGCTACTGCTCAGAGCAGCAGATAATCAAAAGCAACCCCTCTGAAAAGTATTCAAAATTTTGCTTCTGGGCTCTGTAAAAAAAACTTAGATGTGACAGTCATACAAGGTGCCAATGGAGAGCATGTGAAAAGTGAGCATTAGTTCTGGTTTACAGAAGCACGTTCCAGATGGTGACCCTTTTGTTTCATTTAGTTATGTAAACCAGGACAGACCCACAGGCCTTGGATAGCTAAAGAAGGATATCCCAGACGTTTGGGATAAAGTACAAATTCAGTGGCTGGATGGAATAAAAGAGGACTGCTTTGACTGCAGAACAATGTTACTTTTCCATAACCAATGGATATGTTATCACCAGCTATTAAAGAGTATAAACCAGAATAAGCCAGTGTTGTCAAAATCAAGGAGGAGTATTTATAAGAATATTCTGGTTTTTTTTTATATTTTCAATATAACTTGCAACAAAATAATGACTATTTATATGTATAGCTAAAATAAACCTCAGTTTGAAGCTCAAGCTCAACAGAATCAATACCTAGCAGGCAAATTTCCTGTTCAAGTAAGAATATTATTATTTCTGTTACTGCACCTGAGATGTGAATAATACCTTGAGCTTTTTTAAATGGAGAAACACATGATCTGAAGATAGAACACTCGATCATTTTCTAAGACAGGATTCCTGATAAATGCAAAAAAAAGCTGTACCAAACAATTTATTTCACAGTTTTTGTCATGTGTTTTGTCATGTTTTATTCTTTTAGTAAATAATATGATTTTCAGAAGAGTTAGCATGTTTACAAATAAAGCAAATAATTCATATTCAAACAAAATTTTTTACTAAAATCATCTTGTTGGGTATGATAATTAAAATGTAATGCACATAAATTCTTTCTGGAAGGTTTTTGCTTTACCATATATATATTTATAAAAGAACTACATTTTTGATCAAATAGTATATGACAAATTACTTCTAATGATTTGTCATAAAAGGGAATACATTGCATAATAAAGCTAGCACTGCTTGTGCAGAAGGTCAAACTTTTAGTACAGTTTAAGAAATACATAAGCAAAAATCATTGAAAGTATCTCTTATTCATCCTTTCTGATAAACTTACAAATGCTAAGAAGAGATACTTAGTGTAAAAGACAACACTTAGTCTTTTCAACTTGAGCACATTAAGCCAAAAATATTAACATGACAATACCTCGACTTTTCCAAATATTCAAAGGTGTTCTCTGATTGCAAGTCTCCTTACAAAAGGTACAGAAAAATAGTGTACAACTTTTATTACACAGACTTCAAGACCAACTAAGGAATTATAGACATTCTGTTCTGTTGTATCATGTGATAAATGATCTTGGCAATTATTAAAAACCAAATAACCATTTTCATTTTACTGTGGGTATTGTGAAGACAAAATGTTGTTTACTGAATTTGATATTAGCCCTGATAACTACAAACAAGGATACAGTGTCAAAGTTCAAAACATTTGATTTTACTACACTTTCATACACTGTAATACTTTTCCAAATCTTCATAATGAAATTTCATTGCTGCCTTGAAAAGTCAATAGACAGTTCACCCTTCAGTTGCAAAGTAATGAGAAGTTATCAAAATATTTTGATATTTTAATGGCTTTGGGGAGAAGTGGCTACAGACCTGCAACAAACAGAAAATATATCCTGAAATTTCTTCTCATAAACCAGAGATTTCTTAGACAAATCTTTTTCAATACCATATATTTTGACTGTCGTAACTATATGAGATAAAACACCATCCTCAGAAAATAAAGCTTGGGAATAGAAGGTAATCTTATCTTTAGTCATTTTTTATAATTTATCAGTATTCTCAAAACATATTTCAAAGTTTTTTTTCTTGGAGTCTAATGGCAAAGCAATTTCTATATAGAATTTATAAATTCAAAGATTTATTAAGTTCTTTATACTCATTATATAAATGTGAGCTATAGACTTTTGTGATCATACACACAAGAGTTTGCCTCAAAAAAGTTGGTTTTGGAAAATGAAATATTTTTCTACAAAACAGAGGTTCAGATTCAGAAAATTGCAAGAGGAAGAAGTACCTGCAATATTTCACTCAGTTGTTCCTATTTCCTTGTCTCACTTTCTCCAGTTGCTGAACACCATATATGGTCCAAAGAAGAGTGCTGGACAGTTTCCCTTTCAGTTTTGGTGAATCTTTAACTTTCCTAAACCCTAATCTTAAAGGAAGGCAGTTTCTCTGTTCAGTTCTACTGTACAGCTCTGAGGCATTTTTCTCACAGTCATGTGGGCTTCTCCAGCCCTGTCAGTAGCTCTTTAAAACACAGGTTCTCTCCCGTTTAAAGAAATTTTCATCCAATTTCAACCTACCTTGAAGTATGGAAATCATTTGAGAAAGTGTATACTTGATAAAATATTTCAAACCCTTTCCATTCATGTTTTTCTGAACTACCAATGAAAGTGTAGTTGGAATAAAACATACTAGTCCCCGTATGTGGCAAGTATTTATTACTTTATATACATTCCATGCATTTTTTTCTTTGTTCAACATTTCATTACCAGGCTGCTGAGCCCTGAAAGAAAAGCGTGGAGCATTACAACATTCCAGCAAGCAAAGTCTGAGATACGAAGTCACACTATTGATTTTTATTTCAGGTATGAAAATCAGTATAGATCAAAGCAACTTAAAAAGACAACCACAGATTTCTTTGCTTGGCTTTTCTTTATTTTAACTAATTTTATTGTCTAAAACTACATTTTTATTGTGCTCATAAATATATGTCCTTCACCTCTTTTTGAAATAGTCCTAATCCCCTTCACAAAATCTCTCTACCTCAAAATAGCCATTTATATAATAATTACAGAACGAAAGTCCATTATTAAGTATGACTCAATGTACCCAGCTTAAAAAATTAAAAAATGTAGTTTTGAGTACCTCACTAGTTCCTGAGTCCATCTACTACTTTCTTTTTACTTATCCTGTTTTTTCTACACCTACACAGTAGCAGAATAAACACAACTGTATAAAAGGCACAATTACAGTAATCATAAAAGTTTAAAAATACTGTAAAATGTTTAAAATATTATCCTGAAAGTAAAATTATGGACTAGAGGTGAAAATTGCTTTCTGTAAGCTAGGAAGGACTTCCATATCGCTTACTAGTCATACCGGTGACCGAAAATATGGAAAATGGCAATGAGAATGACCTCTTAGTCTACCTGGCAGACTACTGTGCACTTTTTTGGCACACAATGCCATATTACAAACACCTGTAGTCCCCCTGCTTCCCTATGACACCTGAGAACAGGCCGTTCTACAGGGCCTAGCTGTCTACTGAACATTAGCTGAGTAATTTTTAACTTGTCAATGTGTGAAATTTTCTAGAAAATTTGGACAAGCAAAGAGTTTCTACCCCACCTGCCTCAGGACCAGGTTCACCCAGCCTCATTTGAAGACAGCATCTCCAAAATAGTCTTCTAATACCATAGGGAAGTATCAGCTAAAAACTCAGCATTTCACTGGCTAATCCCAAAGCCCTAGATATGTTCAGTATCCAGCCCCACTTTTATTGCAGTTTTGAGTGTGTATCAAAAAACTTGCAGTTTACAGGGACCATGCCAAAAGTTGTCATGTTATCTGAGAGCAAACATACTATCAGACAAGCAAGATTCGTGAAAGAAAAATCTATCAGTGCTTAATAAGCACAATCATGTTGCTTCTACCCATAAAATCCATACAAATTGGATTTTGAGATGCGGGGAGAATATACTAATGGATCTATCACTGTGTGTCAGCCCTTTCTCCTATACGTTGCCTAGCCTAGACATCACTAGTTTGTGCTGACAGTGAAAAATGTATGGTCTAGGCAGACCTTCGGTGTGCCTCAGTGAAACCTTTCCAACAAGAGGGTGAAAGCTGTGAAGACTTAAAACTTGTTTTTAATGATCCTGTAGGACTTTACAAAGACAAGGAGAAAATGCCTGAATGTCCTAGGGGTAAATGGAACAAGTCACAGTGTGAAGCATTTCAGCACTGTCTTTACCAACTAGAGCATTATCTCTTAAAGGTTGGAAACATACAAAGTCTATGAAAAAAATCACTACTAAAATTGAAGTTCTCTTGTAAGTCATTCTAGCAAAGCATTTTCTCTGAGTGGCTTCATGTAACTGGCTGTGCCTGCAGAAGCACTGTGCAGGATAAAACTGGTAGAAATGGAGCAGTACATTGTGCTTTCAGCCTTGTCATTTGGGGGGAAATAGAAACCCCCACAAAAATGACACATCTCAGTTGGTCAGCATATCACCGTGACCTGTTTGTAATATACTCCTTTTATTATCACTATGCAGTCAGATTTGACAGTAGGCTGAAAGTATATGTAACTTTTCAGTAAGTTCTACTTCAACTGTGTTTTGAGAACTGAGATTTATATTTTATAGCAAATTAGTTCTGTCTGTAATGTTCAGTTTAGTTTCTTGCAAATGAGTCTGAAAAACAAACCATAACACACAGCAAATGGACTGCGCCAGTGGTACAGAGGCTGCATGTGTAAACATACCACATGTCATACCGAACAAGGCTGAGGGATAGAGGCTGTGAACCCTATTAAGAGCTGCAAATTTTCTCATGGAGTTTGAAGTACGTGGACGGACAATAAATACTTTTACCTTCTTGCTAGACTGAAGCAAGAGAGTTTACAATAGAAGGCAGTGATTGACACACTATCCAAAAGCTCCACTGAAGATTTAACTGGACATGACCGCAATATTGTGCCATTTGCACTCTAAGAAGCAATTACTGGTATTAGCTTCTTGTCTATACATTTTTTTCATTTTTTGGTGGCTTCACTACTCCAGTTAGGTGGGGGGAGAAAAATTGTCCTTGGCAGCTTTCCTTAAATTTCTTAACCACATCCAGGGAAAAAAAACCCAAAACCAAACCTTCAAACTTTGGTTATTTCATCTGCAAACTTAAAATATAAATATTGAATTCTAAACAGAAAACAAACAGAAAAACTATGGTAAAATATCACGGGCTATTCATTTTACATATATTTCCCATGTGAAGAACACAGTATCTGTTCTTAACTAAGCAAGAGTAATCAATAAGGGCAGTGTAATACCAACAACAAGAGAGAAATAATGTGTGAACAGGTACAAAGGCAAGTCAAGACTGTTAAAATGATCCAATATTCAGGCAGAGGCTTGTAATGATTAAGGGTTTTCAGAAGGACTCTCTCAACTAGGTATTTCTCCAGAAAGGAAAGTATCTGTGCTATGTGAAAGTTTGCTTAGTAGCAGTTTACATGTGTTTCAGAGCCAGAATGCAACGTGTTGGTGTTTTTGCTTTTTATTCTGAAAACAAAATGGATGCCAAACGGAGTCAAGTTCATTTAAAACAGATGAAGAATGCTTTCAAAAGTAACATGCTCTTTTCATAGATCATAGCATGACTATTTGTTTCCAAGTATTAAGACTTTTTCATATAAAATAGAAAAAAAAAATGTAATAGTCTGAGACTCTGCAAGGAAACTTTTTGTCCTTGACTGTTCAAGAATTGCTTTGAATACTATGAGGATACTAGTTCCTCAGCTGACTTCTCATGAGTCAGTCTCTTTTAAATGACTGTAGTTGCAGGAATGTCAATTTTTACATGGAAAAGGTCTGCACTCCAACCATAACGTGACTTGAGTTACAAAGTCAAGTATGAATTTTGACCATAAAGTCCAGTCAAAGGATTTTATATTTTCCTAAAGTGTCATTAGTAACTTTTAAACTAAATTCTGTAATTCCTGATTACAGAAATACCAAAGGAATTAAAAACAGGCAACAAAAAAACTTTAAAATAACATATTTTCTTGAACACAAATAGGAATGTGGGCCTGCTCTTTGATCCATCAGAGACTAAGGATTTTACCACTTCATATTAAGTATATCAATGTGGATGAAGAACAATATTTTTAGTTATCAAACTTGGAACTAATTATGATATAGTTAAGAGCATATGGATACCATGTTAAGACTAAACAGAAGCAGAGGAAATGCTGATCTGTCAAGAAGTAGAACTTAATTTTGTCTGTTTGTATTTATGAAAACAGAAATTTTTGATAAAAAATTAGATTTATCATTTAGCTTTTCCTATTTGCCAAAGGTTTATTGAATTATATCTTTTTAAGGTATGAAGATCTTACATTAGAAGGTCTATGTTCCTTAAATAGAAATCTGAAATGATAAAACTGCTTGCAGACACAAATTATTTCATGTAGATACCCTCGTTCCCCTGCTCTAACCTTAATGAATTGGGATATTTTTCAAACACATATTTATACTTTAGGCAACTATCAGACTCCTACTCTGTCCCTGCTCCACAACTATACTTCAACTACCGTTTACCTTCTGATATATGCTTATAGGAATCACATTTTTCGTGGTAGTCAATATATTTCTGCCTTCATTCTAAGAAATCAGTCCCAAGAGATCTGAAAATGAAGCATTCTCCCCCTCACTTCACTGGTGGGCCCAAACTGGCAGGCTTCTGCCACTAAAATAACTAGATTTCACAACGGATTAAGAATAACGGAATACCAGGCTCATACCTGACACCATAGCAGTCATAGTTTTGTCTTTGATATTAGATATCTGACAAGGAAAAATCCTTGGTTGTTTTTTGGGGGTTGGTGTACCTCCAGATTTTAAATTTGATAAAAAAATGAAAAATAAAAAAAAAAAAAAAAGTTATTGAAAGTAAGGATTTCTCATATCTAACAAAATAAAAAGCTTGTGAATACCTACTACATCAAGTTTTATGTGAAATAAACATAAGCTTCCTTCAGGTCTTTCTTTTTCTATCCTCTTTTCTCTTTACCCGACTTCAAAATAGCTTAAAGGCTATTCTGTCTACAAGGAAATGACCCCTCACTTGAATTTCTATACAGACTTTCAAATGATATACAATTTATATGTTTCACAAATATCAACTGAAAAACCATATAATATAAGTCTTCTTTATCTCTTAATCAAATCTAGTTTATCCTGTCAAGCTTTTCAAATTAGCTTTGATTTTTGTTAATACTGGGAGATTAAGTCTCCTTCAGCAAAACTCATGGATAAAAAGAACCTAAAAGTTATTTAGATTTATCTAGTTGTTAAAGAAAGAGAGGTTAAATTATGTCTTACACACAACTAATTAAAATGCCCTCTGTATTCAGAAGTGGAAAGCAAATGGAAAGGAAATGGAAATGGAAAGGAAATGGGAAGACAAGGCAAGGCAAGGCATTATAGTATTTTCTAATGTTTTGCCAAAATGCTGTCTCACTTGCATTTGGCCATTTACAGATTGCTGATACTTAGGATATTGGCTTTCATGAGAAACATACAGGAGCTATTGCTTGATAACAGAAAGATCACATTTGGGAAGGTAAAACAGCTTTGTTTTTTGTGAGCCAGGACTTTGGTTATCTGGTTCCTCTAACACCAGTCTGGTCTTGTGCTTAGTGTATTCATCTAGTACATGAAAGGATTAAAGATCCTTCTCTGCCTGAGGGATTTAAACCTTTCTGATCTAAACTAGAACTGGCGGTACATAAATATAATGTGTATTAACATAAAAAATGCATAATAAAGAAAATTATCCTTGCAAAAATATTCCCTCCAAGTGGTTTTGGAATTATACAAACATCGTTCCAATTCTTTATCAATATGCTATATAAAATTTACATGAGGGATAAGTTTTCTCCAAAGTACCTCACTTTTAAACGTACTTTTGTTATACCCATTCTGATTTGTAATTTCTTTTCTGGTATTTTACGGGACTTTTTCAAAGCTATTTGCATAAACTGTGTGGTACTTTTATCAGTTTGGTGTAACAGGGTTCAAAAAGATATATTATTAGAAGGGAAGAAGGAATACTAACTTTCTTTATTACTGTTGAAATAGAATAAATCCTCTATTTATTCACCATCATTTTTTGGAAAGTCAGATAAACAGTATTAAGGAATTGAAGATATTTTTTTCTTAAATGCAAACAAAAATATCTGTCAGGTATCACATGTTCTCATTTTCACTTAGATCAAAGAATAAATATCACAGGTATAAAAATATCATGTTCACCCAGCAACTTCTTCCAGGCAAGTCCTTCTCTCTCAAATAAACCTCCCTATATTATACGTGCTGAAGTAGAACAGATAGGCAGGAAAGAGCCTCTAGAAAGATAATTATCCTTTTATTTCAAGTTTAACTGTTAAATTTAGCTAGAATTTCTTGTAGAAATTGCATTTATATCCCCATAATTCTGTGCTTCTGTGTTGGCATTGCTCTTACACAAAGCTTCTAATTAAAGTTTTATCATTGGAAGGATTTCCATTTGTTCTTTTAGAACACTAATCATAAGTACATATCCATTATAAAGAAGCCCATCTAGCATACATTTGTCCCCCA
The DNA here is from genome assembly GCA_013398815.1 of Ibidorhyncha struthersii. NCBI lineage: Eukaryota > Metazoa > Chordata > Aves > Charadriiformes > Charadriidae > Ibidorhyncha > Ibidorhyncha struthersii. The sequence goes on along the minus strand of VZSZ01007028.1, from coordinate 42,851 downwards.
ATCCACGTGGAGATATAGTTATTTAAATTGGATGCAACCCAGATACAAAGAAGATAATTTTTTGCATTAGTAGAAAAATAGTTCCCTGTTATTACTATTGTCTGAAGCAAGGAAGAAACAATCAAAAAAAAACACTCTTTACTTTCAGAATGTGTCTCCCCGAACAATTTTCACCTTTACAAACTACCAAGTATTTTATTTCTCTAAATTTGTTTATTAAGGTTCCTTAGATTCCCCAAGCAATATTTCATTGCTTTATATTTCCACCATCAGAATTATTCATTAGCTTCCTCATATTTAAAAGAAAGAAACTCCTTATCTCCATGGTATATTTTAAGCATTGAGTTATTAAATATAAATGTGATACCAAATATTGGGCAGAACTCAAATCAACCTATTCCTAAAGAATGTATTTTTATTTATATACTTTCCCTTTGACCCTGTTAATCATGTTTTTATGTAGTCTATATATATATGTGTGTGCGTGTATGTGTGTGTATGTATATAATGACACAATTTCAAAATGAGGAAATAATTCCCAATTCCCTCACCCAAATTAGCAGAGGAAACAAGATACTGACTTTCAACCTACTAAGCCTGAACAGGAACTTCACTTGGGGTCTCCCGCTTCTCAGATAGGGACAGCAGCAAGAACACTTGTCTGTCTATCCCAGCATAAATGTCCGATTTTGGAAAAAATACTGTCAGTGAAGTCCACATAAGAAGAGTGATTGCAGATTGTGTATTTCAGCTAATTAAAAACAAATTTTCACGAACATCCACCAAATGTAGAGGAAATGAAAGGGGTGAAAATACAGAACTTGCCCTTACCAGTTAGCTAGCCCACTGGATACTCATAAACAACCTTTTTTCAGCTTGCTGACTGTTTTGGATCACATTCAATAGGCCCTTCTTCATTGGCACAGAGCAGGGAAGGCAGACAACTAGTGAAGGTACTAGTCTGCTTTCCACATTGGCTGGCAAATCCTGGGACAAGAAGAAAGAAGGTGGTGGGAGAAAGATTTCCTCCTAATGACTACACTTGTATGTATAGATATTCAATAACCTGTGTAAACATTGTATATTATGCACAGGGAAAATAGAACTAGAGATTATAATTTTTTTCAAGTTCTTATTCATTTTTCATTAGCTGATTTTGGATCTAGAAGGGTTACAGATAGACTTTTCTGTTCTTGTGACTCTGCTAAGACACCTTTCCTTCTCTAAATGGCACAATTTACACTATTCATAACTGTGTGCTGCCTCAGGTTACTGATGCACAGTCCTGTGACAAAAAACTTTTCTGTATTTATAAACATGGTATACTTTTAAGGCATATGATTCCACGACCTTTTAAATCTAGAGCATGTGACTGGAGATTCACTTCCACTCTTAAGAAATTCTGAGATGTCAGATTTTTCTGTACTAAAGAGAAAATTTGTAGCATTTCTTTATATTTTGGAGCTTTGTATAACTTCTTGGAATACTCTGCATTTGAACTTATTATAATTAAAGTTCCAGACTATATGCACAAGTAGAATAGCCTCTAAATATTTTCAAATGTTATATTGCACATGTGAAAAAACAAGTTGGCAACAGTTCCATGCAAAAGTGAACCATGGTATAGTAATGATGTAAAAATGGTGCTATTCATGTGGATTGACCTATATATCTCATAGATTGCTTTTTTCATGCTTGAGGAATAAATAATACAGTATACTATTGCCTATCTAAAAAGAATGAAAGTTACATATTATCTTTGTTTCCGCATGTCTTCTCATTCTCTCTGTATAATGAAAGTATCAGTGACACCATCTTGCTATACTGGTAACTTGAAAACATTATGCATCCTCTGATTTTTCAGACACATTAAAATTAATTTTTACCATGGAAAGCCATAAGATACATTCATCTTTAAAAACTGTTCTTTGTTTCCAGTTTCCTATTTTTCATTTCGCATTATGCATTGCGATGCCCCTAAGGAGCTGCAGCATGGATGCTGAAAAGACCTTGCCTATTGGGGTTACCTCCCTACATAATTCTGCACAGCCATCTGAGAGAAAAATGTATTTGTAGCCCTTGTGAATTAAGGAGCTGAGAGTATTCAGACACCTAGACAAGAATAAAGAAAAACATTTTATTTTCTGAATCCAAGTCCCACTTCTTCTCCTGCCAAAGAAACATAAAAATCCCAATTTTGCTGTCCTAAGAGATCTTTACTTAATATGTATGGCATAAGAATGTATTTCCCTATTCAGTTCCCAGAAGTTCATAAATATAAATCAGAGGTTTCCAAACTGGCATCCACAAAGACATGGTAAAATAGCTGCTTCAAGGAAACATTAAATAATATTTCTAGTATCGCCCTGAATTAAAAAGATACATAGCTGGCCAGGAGGAAATTTTGAATATTGTTTGCTGTTGATTTAATCTGGTAACCACTTCTGTTCATCAACAAATAGTGTCTATCTTGCTTTACACATTTACATTCCAATGTTTTTTTTTTTCCTCTCAAAAGCCCTTTTTTTTAATTTGGAATTTTTCAGCACTTTTTAACTAAGCACTCATCATCTTAGCTCATATTTAGAGCTAGCAGTGTATCAGTGCTCTCTAATTTTACCCATCTAGAGAGCTAAGTGTGTTCATTCACTCTCCATTGCAATCCTTTTTTTTCTGACAATTTTCATGTTATTTCCATCATAAAAAAGCAGAATTTCAGATCCAATATTAAATTCTTTAGCCTATTTTCTACATAGAAAAATCAGTGGGGTTTCTGACTGCTATGCTTTCTGACAAATCAGTTACTTTGATGCTATAAAATGATAATTTTTCTCCAGTATTCAGCTTAATTTCAATTTAATCAAATGGTTTCCTATTTTTTAATCATAATCCCAATATTTCTAATTTTTAAACTGAGTCACACAGTTAAAAAGGTAGAGAAATTCTCTTTAGAAAGTCTCTGCTTTAGCTGGGATGACAGGTGCTATCAGGACAAAATTGTTTATTTTCCTTAAAGACCTTTTCCCGTCTTCCTTGACCATGCAGAAACTAGAATAGATTTATTTTTTGTTCCCCAAGAAACATGAAGGAATGAAGAAATATGCATGAAATGTTTCTACATTTTCTTGTTCAGTATATTCAGCAGTTTTATAGAAAGCCATTGCCAACCTCACATTAGTTGCTATGTGAAATTATATTGCCCTTGACACTGATTGCCACATATTAAACTTTAATTATGCAGAAACATAGGCTAATATAGCATAATAGATTGGGGATAGTTTTACTGATTTCACAGAGCAGGGGTTGTCTTAAATTAGTTTCATGATTTTTAATCCTACATCTGCGGAACCACTACCCTAAACATCATACATCACATAAGCACCTTTGATCCACACTGTGTTTCTGTTGAAATAGCCAGAGTTTACACAATACAAAGTATTTGTTCACTTTGTGTCAACTGTAGGAGGATGGACAATACCTGATTTAGCATAAAGTTAAAAAGTCATGAAGAAACAATATTTGATCTTGCATAAAGCCTGACAGTACAATGATAGCCCACCATAAATTTCTGAAAGGATTTGAACCGGCAGAGTGCATTTATATCAGATCAGCATTTTGTATCATGCTGCTATGACACTTGTGATACAGCAGTGGAAACTCTAAAAAAGATTTATTGTAAGACTGAATCATGACCTTCCTGCTCATGAAGTTAAGCTCATATTTATTTTCAGAATCAAATTATTTTATATATTATTTTTATAAACATCTATAAATAACCTTACTTAACAGCTAATAAGCAGCTAATAAGGTTCTGTTGTTTGCTTTGTGGGAAAAAGGACTCAAAAAGATGAGGGTCCAGCATAAGGGGAGGGGAGAATCAGGCTAGGAAACTTACTCCTTTAAGAAACCTTCCTTTTCTTTACAAATAAACCAAATTTTACTACTACAAAAAGGCACCTGTGGAGAGGTAATACTTTTAGATTTACAAAAAAATCTTCACAATGTGAAAAGAGAAAAAAATGTAATTTTAGTAATTTTTTTATACAGTAGAGCACTTTCGTACAGTTGGTTATTTTTACACAATAGGCAGGGCAGGCAAGGTGAAGTTGCACTGTGTATAAGGGAGATGTTTGACTGTCCAGGTCTTACAGTTACGGTCGATGTGGCTGAGAGTCTCTGGGTGAAGATTAGGGTGACGGAAAGCAAAGTAGATGTTGTAGTGGGTGTCTATTACCAATCTTCAAGCCAGGATGATAGCACTGATGAATTCTATAGGCAATTAGGAGAAATCTCTGGATCGGTAGCCCTTGTCTTGATGGGAGGTACCATAATGCTGTGACTAGCAAGTCTGGGAAATTCTTAAATCTGTTGAAGATAATTTCTTGTGACAAGTACTCAGTGAGTCAGCTAGGAAACATGTCCTCCTAAACTTGTTATTTGTGAGTAGAGAGGGACTTGTGGGGAACGGGATGGTAGGTGGCTGTCTTGATCACAGAGTGATCATGAAATAGTTGAGTGTAAAATTTTTGCTGTAATGAGAAAAATGGTCAGCAGAGTTGCTACCTTAGATTTGAAGAGAGCAAAGTTTAAGCTACTCAGGGAGCTACTTGGCAGTGTACCCTGGGATTATGCCTTTGAGGACTTAGGAGCTGACGAGTGCTGGTCAGTTTTTAAGAACCGCCTTTAAAAAGCAAAGAACAGGCAATCCCATGATGTTGAAGGTCAAGTAAGTTGGACAGAAGACCAGTTTGGCTGAACAGGGAACTCCTCTTGGAACTCAGGCAGAAAAAGGTATTGTATGAGCTTGGGAATCAAGGTCAGGTTTCGCAGGAAGGTTAAAGAGCTGTGGTTCAAATACACAAGGAGAAGACACATGAGGCCAAAGCTGAACTAGAGTTAAAACTGGCCAGTGTTGTGTCAGACAAAAGAGGTTTTTTTAAGTACTTTAATAGCAAGAAGAGGTCTAAGGAAAACATTGGACCAATGTTCAATCAAAAAGGTGACCAGACAAATAGGAATGAAGAAAAGGTGGAGGCATTCAATGGTTTTCTTTGCCTGTCTTTGATAATACTGGTAAACCTTGGGCTGCCCAGTCCTCTGAGTTTGTATACCACCACTGGGGGAATATTGACTTTCCTCTGTGGACAGTGAAATTGAAAGGGACCAGCTTAATGTTCACAAGCCCATGAGGCCTGATGGGATTCATCCCAGAGTACAGGAGGAGACAACGGATGTTGTTGTAGGACCCCTCTCAATCATCTAGCAAAGTTCTTGCGAGTCTGGGGAGATCCCTGCTGGCTGGAAGCTAGCCAATGTTATTCTAATTTACAAGAAGGGAGTGAGGGAAGACCCAGGAAACTACAGACCTCTTAGTCTAACCTCAGTTCCTGGCAAAATTATGGAGAAGGTCATACTGGGTGTTATTGAAAGGCATTTAAAGAATACTGCAATCATCAGGCACAGTCAACACAGGTTCACAAAAAGTGAGTCCTGTTTAACTAATCTGGTATCCTTCTATGATAAGGGCATCTGCTTAGTAGATGAAAAGAAGGTGTTGGATGTAGTTTTTCTGGATTTTAGCAAGGCTTTTGATACTTTCCCTCACAGCATCCTTCTATGAGGGACAGATGGGACTCCAACTGTGAGAAAAGCAGGCTCACAGAGTCCTGGGTGAAGCACTTGCTGAAAGGGTTGTAGTGAATGGGGACACATCAGGCTGTCGACCAGTCATGAGTGGTGTTCCTCAGCGTTCAGACCTAGGGCCAGTTCTGTTCAACGTATTTATAACAATCAGATAGAGGAGTTGAATGCACCATTAACAAGTTTGCTGATGATACCAACGGGGAGGTGGTGTTGACAGTCTTGAGGGACAAGAGGCCGTGCAGGGGGATCTAGACAAATTGGGGCATTAGGCAATGATTAATGGCATAAAATTTAACAAGTCCAAATGCCAGATTCTGCACCTGGGACAGAGTAATGCCAGGCACAAGTATAAACTGGGAGAGGAGTGGCTGGAGAGCAGCCCTGCAAAAAGGGATCTGGGGGTGCTGGTTGACAGTAGGCTCAATAGGAGTCAGTAGTGTGTCCTGGCAGCCACGAGGGCAAACCGCATCCTGGGGTGCATCAAACACAGTATAACCAGCTGCTTAAAAGAAGTGATTATCACACTGTATTCAGGATTGGTGCAGCCTCATCCTGAGTACCGTGTGCAGTTCTGGGCCCCACAATTCAAGGAGGATGTGAAGGTCCTTGGATGTGTCCAAAGGAGGGCAGCAAAGCTCGTGAAAAAGCTGGAAGGAATGCCCTGTGAGGAACATCTGAGGACTTTGAGCTTGTCTGGTTTGGAGAAAAGGAGGCTGAGGGGTGACCTCATTGCTCTCTACACCGCCCTGAGGGGGGGAAGTGGAGAGGGAGGTGCTGGTCTCTTCTCCCTGGGATCCAGTGATAGGATGCATAGGAATGATTCAAACCTGTGTCAGGGAAGCTTCAGACTTGACATTAGGAAGCATTTCTTTACTGAGAGGGTGGTCAAACACTGGAACAGGCTTCCTAGAGAGGTGGACGATGCCCCAAGCCTGTCAGTGTTTACAAGGCATTTGGACAATGCCCTTAACAACATGCTTTAACTTTTGTTCAGCCCTGAATTCTTCAGGCAGTTGAACCCGATGATCATCATTGTAAGTCCCTTCCAACTGAAATATGCTTTTCTGTTCTATTCTATTCTACACCAAAAACATGAGGAAAATCTAAATTTCTGCTTTTAAGATTGAAGACATAAACTGCATCTGAAGATATTCTAAACCTACTTCATATTTTCTAATCTACAAGAAATCCTCTTCAGAATTCTGCAGCTCTTAATTACTTATTCACTTATATAAAAATGACCACTGTTGTGCTAAACCTGTTGAGATCTTAAAACCCAATTGAGATCATCTCAGAGTAACATTAAATGAGATCGATAATGATTATCATAAATTTGTTTTATATAATAGATTACATTGAAAACATTTATTACACGCACATCTCAGGCCACAATGGGTGTGTATATCTGCTAATGAGACTTTTTATTGCAGATATTTCACGCAATATGAGAATATTTTTCTCTCTGGTTGCACTATTGTATTTTAAAAGGTCTACTGAAACTAACAATTTTTTTTTTAAGCTGACATGGGCAAGCAAAACTTTCTAAGGAGTTGTGTAGAGAAAAAGAGATTTACTTATTTAGATTTACTTAGATATTTAGATATTCTGTAAGCCTATATCAAGAAATGTATATAAAGCAGTCACGATTTCTGTCTCAAAGAGACTTAAAAATAAATGTGTCCTATGACATCTCCACATAGTGTTACATGTGCTCAAATGAGCATGAAGCATTCATGCAGCATGGCTCTTTCTTCAGTATAATTTTTGACTGTCCTTAAAAATGCAGTCCTGCAGTCACAGCCTGGCTCCTACTTATGGGGAGACACAAGAATGAATTAGTAGTACTGCTGTTGGGAAAAAATACAACTTTAGTGTTGACATCCTATTTATCCCCTGTTGAGAAATAAAGTATTTGCATGTATTTTGTGTATTGAAATGATGAATTATAACTGTTAAACAAAAATGTAATGCGTTTGTTACAGCCACCGAGTAGACAAATTGCCATTATGCTGTGCAAGTAATACTTTACAAACCCATTTGTCACACAGGAGAGGTGTCATATGCAATCTGATTCACCCTGCTTAATGTATGAAATGAAACCTTGATTTTCTTCAGTAGATATAAAACAGTAACAACTGGCTTACATTCCAGAACCAGTGATAAATACTTTGTTTTCTTAAAAAAGCAAACAAACAGGAATTTAACATCACTTGTGTGTTTGCAAGAAAAATCTAGGATTACATTGCATTTTAATTGGTGCTAAGTATACTGAAAGCTTCTACATATCACACAAATCAGAGCAATTACCACATTACAGTTACCAGTTCAATAGAACTCACTAAAATTTAAATAAATTCAGCATGATAGATTTTTTACTGATGTAAATTAGCAAAGATTTGGCCAATTTAAGTATGGTTACACTGACATACAACTGATTTAAGTGACCGTACTTCTATCCATGTCAGTACATTTTGAACTGCAATTTACAGCAGTGCATGACAAGGTCATAGGTATGATTTCCAGTATACAGGGCATTTATTATGATCTTAAAATGAAGCAGAATAAGAATTTCAAGAAGTACAAGAGTATATACTTTCACACTGAAAATGAGATTTAGGTAAAAATTAACTTCCGGGTTCAGAAAAGGGATCTAGAAAGATCCCTTCAACAACACCCTCATGCTGGAGATGCCTAAATCTCCAGCAACTTCCTTGCCCTCAGTTATCAACTTCTAAGTTAAATGCTGTCCCCATGCAGCAAAACTCCCGTGCTGCCTACATAGGCACTGAGTTTTACCCTGACCTCTCCTGATATTTAGAAAAAAGGACTAAATACAGACATCTATCCTATGGACTTACACATCAGACTTATTTGTCTAGATTATTCTTTACCAATAGAGAAAAACTGGTACCTAGAGTGAAACAGCAGATTAATCTTAGTTTCTTACTAACTCACATTCTATGTCCCTGGATATCCCAGAACAGGAGGATAGCTCTATATACAATGGATGCAAATAGGAAACTTTATATGTGTTCAGCAATGTATATAGTATGGGTACTTCAGAAAAAAAAAAAAAGTATTTTTATAACAGATAAGTAGTTAGAGTACTCGCCTCTATTTGTTTTCCTTTCCAGCTTCAGGATACAAATCATCACCTATTTCCTTCCTTCCAGCCGAGCTGCCAATACCACAAGCATTATGAAATCAGAAGAGAAGGTGCAGTTTGTCAGTACAAGGCTGGATATAGTTGCCGTGCCTACAGATGTTGAGTGCCGTCAGTTGAGTGCCACAGGATGTCCCAGACCTCTGCATGTGGTAAATATGTCACAGGGACAATAGATTAGCAGCCTAGCAGAAGGACACCTGGAGAATGAAAAATTATAGTAGAAGCCAATGTCTATGTAGACATAATTGTCCTGAAGTGACTGTAACTAGGAGTCTCAAAAAGAGATTTCTAGATTCGGATTATTGTTCTTACACCATGTGACAAATCAATGACTTAAATTGTGTTCTTTTGCATTTGTACTTTGTAAATCCAAACAAGTTTCTAGTTGATATTTATTGAAATAAAGCCTTTTGTTTTAAGATCAAGGATGGCCCATTTTATGATACCACAGCAACAACACTGTTTCTTTTTTCCCATAAAATTCTGCTAGAGCAAGTCATGAATAGTGACTGTGGTCCATTGGGTCAGAGATGAAGTAAAAGAAAACTAACCACCTTGTCAGTGGCTTTAAGTGAGAACAACAGAAACTGTACACAGATTATAGTCCTTGAGCAAATGCTGTAGCAGAAAGAAATAACAATGTAGATAAAAGATAACTATTCTAAAAAATCATGCCTTCCACCGAGTCCTGTTGATGTGAATGAGAGCTTTGGTGTTGAGCTCCAGAGAGGCGTAATCCCAGTGCTACTAGCAAGTCATCTAAATCAACATCTTTTGGAGACTGCTAAGCCATGGTCCAGGAGTGATGCAGTAATTCAGTAGATTTAAGGTTACAAGAAATACAAAAAAGACTTTATGTGTACATGTATATACGTATTCATACACAACTTTGTCCTGCCAACTTAGTTGCAACCTCAGCTCTGTTGAGATTTAGAAAGAAGAGTGAAATAAGGTTATCTCGTTCTCAAATTTTCACACTGAGCCTATTTGTTTAAGCATATCTTTATAGTCAATATACACAAATCATTATCTAGACTAGCACTGAGTAGATACTTCAGCAGATAAACCTTATCTAAGGATTCTAGTTATGCCTTTGGAGAGCCCAGTGCAGCAGGCTTGATCTGTGTTAAGTGAGAGAGAGAGAGTAATAAAAGTGATCAGAAAACCCCACTATTTTAAGAAAAATATGATTTAGAAGTCCTGTCTATATAACAGCTTGGAACAGGTCAGAGTAATAACCACACAGAAGCCAGAAAGAAAGAATTACCTAGGCATAAAGAAAGGTCATTCTCTTATTACTTCTCCATAGGTGAGTTCCTGTTTATATGTGAACAGGATAGAGGATATGTATGTTCAAACAGGGAGGAAAGAAATGTCACTTTAAATAGATTGGGATGCAAAGAGTTCAGAACAGGAACTGAAAAATCACCTTTGAAGGCTATTATATAAAATTATCACAAAGCAGGGTGGTGGCATTCTGGAGCATACCGTGAGTTTATAAACTCCCTACCCCCACCAACCCGCAGCCACTTCTTTTACAGCAGTTCCCAGCAATTTTGTGTTCTCATCACCTGATTTCTGGCATCCTTAATGGATGTAAAAACAGAAAAAACACACCAAAATATACTTAAATATTGGGAGATACTTAGCAGAGTCAAAATCTTTGGTGGTTCTGTTCTCCTTCCTATAGCAGATGATGGCAAAAAGTAATTAATTTCTTGTTGGTGGTTTTGTGGTTTGATGCTTTAAGTATGACTTTCATCTTTGACCTTGTTTCCTTTCTGACTTTATGAAAAAATAACTTTCAAGTGTTTTAATTCTTCTTCCATTCCTTTCTGTATAATGAGAACAATTCCATGAACTGGTCTTGTTCCTCACAGATTACTTAAACAAAAACTTCAGGAAGGCATTCAGTGTTCTGTAAGACAGGCAAATTCACTCAGTTCTAGGAATTCATTAAAACAATGTTTCATCTGCTTTTCTTGTCCCAAAATGAATTTATTCCTATAGACAGGGTTAACTCCTCATTCTTGGTACTTTTTTAGATATCAATATATATTGGTGGCCTGATAAGTTCCCCTTTCCTTTCCTATCACTTATTTATCATTAAGAAGCTTAAAAAAAAAAACAAAACCCAAAACAAACTTAGAAAAAATTACCCCAAAGTATGTAAGTTTTCCAGAGTTCTTTTTCTGACCCAGGACAGGTAGTTTTATCCCGTGCAAAACTGAATAAGCATATAAAGATTAAATCATGTTATTTTGGCCTTTCACCTGTTCCTCTTGCTCCTTTAAAAAGGAAATGTTCATTGGCAGCTGATGCACCACAAATAACTTGGTCTTCAGTAGGACCTCAATTTATTAACTTTTTAACACTGGTACTGACACAAAAAAGTCATATACAATGGTACCCTACATTTTCATTAGTTCCTATTTTAGTTTCTCTAAAGCGGCTTGAAAAATATATGAAGACTGTAACAGAAGTTTACTTTGCCAGAGTCAGCAGCTCTCTTGGGTTCCTGTTCTCTTTTTAGCACCACTGTGGAGGTCCAAATTGAAATCCCAACACCAATGAGCCAGCATAGTTGTCTTGAACTCTCAACCCTTTGTGCACAGCAGATGCCTTTAGGGCAGACCTTCTCTCTTCAGTTCTGACTGAAATAAAAAAGGTGTCTATCTTGAGTAATACCAAAGCTGATCAACATAAATTTTATTTAAAAGAAAATAATAATACCTGACCCCCCCAAATAGAAATTTCAAAGTATGAAGACAATATCAAGTTAAAAGAGCAGTTAAACCTGTTTTCTGCTATACGCATTCAAGCTTTTCTGACGTACTGATAGCATAATACAGTTCAAAATCTATCTCTTCTCAGTGCATCAGTGAAGAAAAAATTTATGTTGATGGGGCTTAAATATCATGGAATACATACTCTGTACACCATATTATTAACCTGAGATGCTAAATTCTGATTCCTCCCCAATGTGTTGTATCAACATTTTAGAAATGATCTGAGCATTACATTCCTCTCTGAGTACAGTTCAGTTTGTTCCTATCATAGTTGAAGGGTGATTCAGATGTATTATTTTTTTAAATCAATTAATAAAAATAACTACAAAAATTCAGTTACAATAACTATACATAGCAAACCTAGGTGCCTTTAAACTTCAGTCTACAAAAACAATGTGTATTTTCAAGGGTAAAAATCCTGACTCTAAAAGCCACGTAGTTAAAAAAAAAAGCCTCATCAAGGTAAAATAGAACTATACATAAATTCTACCTTCTTTACATTCAATAATTACAGAGCAGCAGATGTTCACATGCTAATGAATAAACAAACCTGCAGGTACGGCAAATGGATCCTTACCATCTTATAGTTTTCGGGAATTTGGAATTGATTATCTCTATATAGAAAAAGAATAACACTAATATCATGTACTTTTAAAGACAGACACATAGAAATTTTCTGATTATTAAGATGACTGAATCATAAGATTTATTTACTGAACACCTTTTTTATACTTACCATGACTTAAATGTTTATAATTTATACTTGGGAAAAGGCACAGTATTAGAACTATAGAAGGCTTTGTTCAACTTCCATGAAACTGTAAAAATGAAGATTTGTTGAAGGAAATTCAATGTAAATAAAGTAAATCCTAGGAATATTTTCTAGTTTCAAGTTGTAGAAGAGTTAGTACACAAAGTGTGAGAAATGTAAGAATAGTTCCTGACAGAAAGGAATGGTAAGATGCAGAAGAGAACAGCAAAAGTAAATGCATAACTGCTATAAAGGTGAGTCAAAATGACATAAAGTAAGGATTAAACAAGAAGCTTTGACCCTTCTGCTTTCATAGCCGTGTGCATAATGGAATCCTTTCAACAATACAACAAAGTCCCTTTCTAGAACCAGCTTTAGACTAGGTATAAACTACTTAATATTTGTGGAAAGCAATTGTGTTCTTCCTCAAGGTTTCTTTACCAAGCCAAAGAAGCAACAATTGTAGTATAAGCTCTATATGTCCTAGTAACCTCTTCTGAATCTAGTCATGTTTAACAACTTTTATCAAAATGAATGACCAGATGTGTAAACAGTATTCCAGGTAATGTCTTATTCTTGCTTAGTGACATGGTACTAATACTCAGATAACAAAAAAAAAAAAAAAAGGTAATTTTCTAACTGCTAAGTTTTTATAAGAACGCATAAAAAATTTTCAGTCATTTCCCAGAGGTTGATGTGGAATAATCCAAAATATTTCTTCTAATTTTTATATGCAACAGACTAAAGATCATAAACATAGTGGAACCAAACAACAGTCAAAACATAATTGGAAACATGAATAATGTTAAAGACAAGTAACATGCAATAAAATGAGTAAAACTTGTTTTCAATGTAGTTTTTTTTTTCTATGATACAAACACTCTAAAAGAAAGTTCACAGGATTATTCTAACTGGAGATTCTGAACGTCTTTCCATCAATCCTCCCTTCAAAACCTACTTCACTCTCAGCCAACTTTAAGTGAAAAACCAACAAAGGAAAAAGAAGTGCTATTTAATTTTCACCTGAATTTAATTTTTACCTGAAAAAGTAAAGAATGCCGTAGATTTTCAAGAACATCACTGAGTAACCAAAACCCCCCTCACACTTTTATAAAACTCAATCTTAACAAAACTCCTGCCAATGTGAGTAAAAATAGAAAAGAAATAATTTGATCATTCTGCTTGCAACCATTTAATATGCACATTTATATCTTAAGGCAGACAGATATTTTGTGGAAAACATTTGGAGGAAGCATGATCTGCGAGAGCTCTCATTTGGTGCTGGGTGCCAGGTTAACAGCACATAGGGATGAAATGGGGGCTGGACTACTACTAGTTGTGTCCTTATAGCAAACACGTGAGTTACCTTCACTCAGAAAACCACCATGTTTTCTGTTTGTCAACAATTTTCTAATGCTATATCCTTTGAAAAATATTTTTCTATATCAAAAATATATAAATTCACTGATGTCTTCATTTCCCATCTTTTCTTTAGCAAAAATATGTAGCAATAGATACCAGATTTTCTATTTAATTTCATCTTTCACGCCATGAAAATTAGTCCCTTTTCTGAATGTTTGCCAAAATGTTCTAAGTTTGTTGCTTGCTAAAAGTTGAAATCCCAGCCTTGGAGAAAAAAAAAAAAAAAGAAAAAGAAAAAAGAGCCCTAAAAAAACTCCGTTTTTTTCCCCTAATGACAAGAACATGTGTTTCCCACCTTCTGACTGATTTTTCTAGCTCCCTCTCACAGGACAGTCCTGGAACCAATTCCAGCCTCACTAAAGCAGTTGTCCACCTTTCCCACCTGCTGCAGCATATTTTGCCTTGAGCAACAGTTCTCCAACCTTTCAGTCTGTAAGTACCTTCTCTGTAGTATTTGCTCTTCAATACATTAAAAAAACCTTAATTAATTTTCACAAACAATAATAGTAGAGCATACCTACCAGGATATTATAACCATTTCTTCTGCCTATGTGGGTTTTCTGAAGGGTGGTGAAAGGAGGTTTGGAGAGCGTGTATGCCTTATATCATAAGGTAGCTCAGTCAGGAGCAGAACTACAATGTAAATTTAAAAACTAAATTCTAGTATTAATAGTGCTGACTTGACAAGTAAACAATATGACTGCAGACCATGAATAAATTGCAAATGCTTAACTCCTGTAAAGTCTGAAAGTCATAAGAAAGACACTAAGAAGTTAGGGAAGTGAAATAAAACCAATGAAATCCCATTATAGAAATTTTGATAAGAGGTGCTTCAGGTGTACTTTGAGGAATTTGAAAATAAAACATACAATAAAGGTTCACGGACATCAAAAATGGTATTCCTATATTAACCTTTCAGAATACTTCAATACCTTTACCTCTCGCAGTACTCACCAGATATTTCTTCTAAGTACTATCCCAACCCAGTTCTCTGCTCAAAATGTCTTGCAGTTTTGTGATTCCTGTCCCCAGATTGTTCTGACCCAACCAGTCTCAAGTCATCTCAGCCCTGAATCCTCCTCCCCCTTTTCTTGGTGCACTATCCAATTGACTTCCTAGCAGGTCTCTCCACAGAGGTAATTAGTGCATTTTTTCTTGACCCTGCAGGGAGTCACTTTATGCTTTACTTCTGCTCTTCATCCATTTCAGGCTATGCCCTCCAGCTCTCAGCCAGAGTGCTTCTCTACCCAGCACTAAGCAGCAGGGAAGGAGCCTCTCCAGACTTTGCTGCTGGACCCCCTGCAGCCATGCCCTCCAAATAAGTGGTACCTCCACTGGTAACAAATCTCACCCCAAATTGTTATAATCCAGTGGCTGGAGAGAATTGGCATGCAATATGCAGGCTCTTGTCTCTCTGCCCAGGGATTAGGCTCTTTCTAACTTATTTCTTGAGGGAGAAGGCTAGTGGAAAAGAGATTGTATCTGTCCTTACATCCATAGTCTGCATTTGCTAACTAAAGCTAGAATCCAAGCCTGTGTCTTGACTTTCTCAGGTGAAGGTTTTAACTACCAGTTAGTTTCCCACTCCAAGGTAATTCTGCCTCTCCTGTCTGTCATGGATCTGAGAAAACTTCCTGATTAAGGTGTTATCAAACCAATATAATTCCGCAACTGTTCAGACACATTTGTACCTACATTTTGTAACAACAAAATGAAAAACAAGATATCCTTCAAAAAAACATTCTGACAGCTTTCTGCTAACTAATAAACAGAAACCTTATGGTAGTGTATAAATGAGCTTATGAGCTCCACCAAATGCTAAATAATAAATGAGTTCTCATCCTGGCCCTATTAATTTTAAATGTAGATATTGGTACCTTTGACAAAAGCATATAATCTCTCTGACTTTCCAAGTTGTGTAATAGAGGAGCATTGTTAGCATTCATTAATAACTGTAGTAGATTATACACACAGAAAATTATATGCTTTATTATAAAATCTGAGAGACAAAATAATATATAACTCAGTGTAACAGTGTTAATGTTGGTCTGGTAACCATAATTTTTTGTCTAACTTCTCATAGCTAAAATCTTAAGTTCCGTTGAGTTTTCTATTTTTGTGTTACTGTTAAGTATGGAATTTGCATAATGAAGCACAAATTCCATCAATACCTGAACTTGCCAGTTATCAAGGGGGGGGTAATATATTTTTTCCTCAAACAAAGAATATCTGTAAGCAACACAAATTTATCTTTTTAATAGTTGTGTTACATTTTTTTACCTTAAGGCTACTCAGGTGTCTGCATTTTTTATGTCTAGGAAGAGCTGGCTACTTGAACTGAAATAAGCATGTTTTTAATTAGTTCACTTTAACAAGTGAAATCTTTCAGATGGTAACTGAAATGGACAGGTACCTCCTGTACTAGCCCTTGGACCAGAAATTGCACAAATTTAAATCGTCAAATAGATGAAGTCCCACAATGACGAAGAACAACATCTTGAATTTCTTACAGCGTAACAGTGTTGACATTACACATGAAAGCAGAAACCCTCACTGAATTTGATCAAAACTGTATTCCTGTTTTGACTAATTTACTGCAATGAATTAAGATTTTTTCAATTAATATACATGTAAAAAGAATTTCGTAGTACTTTAACATATGATCTTATAAGTTGCAATACACTAAAGTGTTTTACATCAAACATCTAATACATACTTTATGAATCAAGATATAATTCCAGTGTTCTTCTCATGAATAGAAAATATAGAACTCAGACTGAGCTCCCCCACCTTTTTTTTTACTCTTTCTAGGAATAATTCTGTCCAGTAGAACTGTAACATCTGGCACAAGTAGACAAAGAAAAGATGTTAGCTATAAATGAATATTTTGATGGTGCTACATAACTTTGAACAATATTCAGCCTTAATACAAACCTGTATCTTTTATTTTCATGCTATTTTAAGTACAGGTGAGTCTTGTCTTTAAATACATGGCTTATCCATGTGGCTAGTTCTCAGAAGTAGGCCATTACCATGCAAAAGACATAGGCCCGTATAATAAACTGACCAAAGCAGAGAAGACAAACAGCTTAAACTGAAGAGCATTATGATTTGAAATCCTTATGATTTTTTTTTCTGTATTACATTTTATTTCACCCCTCTTTCCATTAACAGTCTATAAAATAAATGCCAGATACTCTATCAGCAGTATTGTTTTTTCACACCTAACCTTAAAAACCTTAACAATAATATTCATTTAATTATAAGTTTAATAAAAACACTTATTAATTTAATTACTTAGTCTGTGAGAAAAAACTTTCTGAAAAGCAATAGGCTAGTTGAAGTTAGTTGATGTGTCTTATTCATATTAGACAAAATCTTACTGTGCAAGTTGTCATACCTCTATCTAGTGAAACAACTTGTAGCCATATGGTGTTAGATATACTGCTCTTGCCACTTCTGACAGATCCAGCGGGATATCTGGGAAAGATAAGTGCCTCGGAATTAGGTCTGAAACAGGCAACAGTTAACTCTTAGGCTTCAGCATCTTGCCTCGAATTTCAGTGACACACTTAAGCACACTGGAAGTTTGCATCCTTGAAACTTCCTCTGAAGTTATGAGTCACTTCTGTTGGAAACTTGGCAGTGAAGGAAAACTTGTGCATGAGTAAAAAAGTACATCCTCAAGTACACACAGAGGAAACTAATTCTTCCTCCTTTTGCACAGAGTGTTAAAGACGAGAGCATTTACCCTTTCCTGGACTGAGTGGAAGCCTGCAGCCCCTTCCTTGCCCTCCTGAGAGGCATGTTTGGCTGGACAATCAATATGAGTTTTAATGTTGCCTGCTATTCCTCATCAAATACCTTTGTTCCAAATGATTAGGGAGGGTCAGACAACATTTCAGCCAGTGACTAGGGGTGCCTGGCGAACAGTGCAGCTAATGCCTGGCCAGAAGGGCACACAGAAGTGGGGCCAGAAGCCCCACTGAGGGCAGCGCACACAGGCTCTGCAGAGGTGGTGACATACCACACAGGCATGGGCCCTGTGTACCAGCCCTGGAGCATCTACCCCTGACATGACTGAGCCTCGAGCCAGAGCAAGCTCCTGAGGGAGGATGCAGCTCTGCAGCTCCAGGCTGCAGGGTGTCTGGTGTCTCTTGAAGAGGCAGAGGGTTTCCTTGGCCACAGGAGTTGTGTACAGGGGGAGCCTCTCTGTCACCAAGGAAAGGATCTGTGGGCAGAGGTTAGGAGGCTGTATGATGTCAGAGATGATGAAAAAGGAGTGTGACCTGAGCTTCTCTGAGATCCTGGTGGTATAAGAGCCTGAGCTCCACAGGTGTACTAAAGGAGAGGCAGGCAAAGTCTGTGCCTGTTGGGTTGGGAAATGAGAGAAAAGGCTGGAAGCTCATGACATCTGGTACCAGGAGGACAGGTCCTGTTCCACCCGCAGATCTGCAGCTGCTGAATAGGTCCAATGCCCTGGTAGCAGGCAAGGAGCTAGGAGCTGGGAGCTGTGTCCAATGACACACCAAAGTCAACTGAGGCTGTACCTGACAGCAGCACCACCAGGAAGCAGTAGGTAGCAGCAGAGGGCAACTGCCTGCTGCTGAGGATGGATGTTCACATCTGCTGACAGGTCAGGCGGTTTGCCAGCTTGACAAGGACTTGGGTATTGGACATTGCAGAGAAACCAGCAACGCTTGTCTGTTCCTTGTATTATTATTTCCCCTGCTGCTCTTCCACGTGGGTACCAGCAATATGGTTAGTGTCAGCCTGGATCATATCAAGTGTGGCTACATGGCTGTGGAGCCAGGGGTAAAGGGCATAGGGCCAGGTGGTTTTCTTCTTGATCTTGCCAGCAAGAGCGTAGTACTTGAAGAGGAATGGATGTATCCTGCAAGTCAACAGCTGGTAGGTACAGCTGGTGTCAACAGTTATTTGACTACTATTGAACTCTCTCTGAGGATCAGGGTCTGTGGGGGAAGACTGTATCCAGCTGACCAAGTAGGGCAAAAATATCTTTGTCAACAGGCTGGCTGACCTAGCTTTAGGCTAGGAATAATATGGGAGGGAGATAATGACCTACAATCCAGAGGGAGTGGTAGACCCAGAGGGCCAACAAATGTAGTCTGATGTGGACAGGAGAGATCTCGTAATCAACATAACAGAGCAGAAGGGGCCCACCCCAAGAGTGTGCAAACAAATAAGGAAGTGTCAAGACACCAGCATTACTGAGAAAGCTCTCATACCTCTTCTGGGAAATGACCATGACTGGGTACCTTTCTTAAGTGCTGTACACCGGTGCCTACAGCATGGGGAACCAACAGGAAGAACTAGAGGTATGTGTGCTGTTACAGGGCTACAGCCTCATTGAGATGAGGGAGACATGGAAGGACATCTCACATGGCTGGAGTGCTGGTATGGATAGACACAGATTCTTTGGGAAGGATGAGCCAGGATAACAATGAGGGAAAGTTGTTGTTTCTGTGAGAAAGCAGCAAGGATGCATGGAGCTTTGCTGAGGGAAGTGTGATGAGCCACCTTGAGGGCTTGTTGACCAGCATTAGTGGGCAGACCAACATGGGTGACATTCTCTGCCTGTCTGTTACCAGATCTCTTGATCTTGAAGTAGGTGAGGACAACTGAAAGAAGCCTCAAGTCCAAAGGCCCTGGTTCTCATGTGGGACTTGAAATACTCCAACACCACAGAAGGACACAGGAAATGCAGGAGTTTTCTGGGCCTTAATAAGACCACATCTGGAGTGATGTGTCCAGTTCCGGGCTCCCTGGTACAAGAGAGACATGAACATACTGGACTGAGTCCACCAAAGGGTCACAAATATCATTAAGGGACTGGAGCATCTGACATAGGAAAAGAGGCTGAGAGAGGTGAAGCTGTCCAGCCTGGAGAAGAGAAGGCCCAGGGGGATCTTAACCATGATGATATTTATACCCCTTCGGTATAAATTCCCAAAGAGGAGAGCAAAGAAAGCAGAACCAGGCTTGTTTCATTGGTGCCCAGTGAAAGGACAAGAGATGATTGGTGTAAACTGAAATACAGGAAATTCTATCTAAACATAAAACCCCACTTTTTTTACTGTAAGGGTGATCGAACACTGTGATTGAACAAGATAGCACAGAGGGACTGTGGAGTCATCCTTTGAGATACTCAAAACCCGACTGGACACAGTCCTAGGCAAACTGCTTTAGCTGACGCAGCTGTGAATGTAAAGCTTGGCTAGATGATCGCTAGAAGTGCCATCCAGCCTCAGCCATCCTGTGATTCTGCCAGTCTGACCTAGCTTACTGAGGTGTCAGATGTACCTGGCTGCAAGAAACACAAGAAAGAAATGTCACCCTGTAGCCAGGAATGGAGGTTACCTTCACCATGTATGCTTTTGGATCACTCTAGGGCATACAAGTATCTAAGTGAGAATGATAAGCTCCTGCAGAAGTTTGTAGGTGTGCATATTTCCCAGAACACTCTGGAGAAGATTAGATATGAAAGAGAAATGAGAGGTTCAGAGTAAGCAACATGAAAATTTTAAATTGCAAAAGTGAGGATATGATGATAGAAATTTGTCTTAGACATGATTAGTTTGAGGACAGAAAACATGGCAGAAGGACATATGGTATGAACTGAAAGGAGGAGAAAAGAGATGAGGAAGAGCTACCACTCTTGGATGTGTTTATAAAGTTAGTAACTGAAGGTGTAATAACAACTGAGCTTACGATAAAAGCTTCCCACCGCTGACCAGCAGAGAGGATAATAAGGTGGCAAGAAGCAAGTATGAAGGAGCAAAACCGCTACTGAACAGGAATGAAAGAAGTACTATAGGATGACAATGGGCATCAGAAGGTGGGGTCGGTCAATAATATCAACAGAGAGAATCAAGAAATAATAGTAGAGAACAGGGATCTGAGGTAATGTGGAAAAAGCAATATGATAATTTCAATAGATTAATGGAGCAGAGATCATAGAAACAGGAAGAAAAGAGATACAGTAATGGTCCATGAATGATGGCTTATTTTAAAATATTGCTAAAGACAGGCACGTTTTTATTTTCTAGGATAGAAGTTTACTTACCAGAGAGCAGTGTTCAAGCTGGACAAGCTATTCACATTTAGACTGATAGCTTTATCAATGTCTGTTCCCATTTCATACCTATTGTACCAATATGAGCTGACATTGTGTACAGATGGACTAACTACACTTATCAATAACGCTGACAGCCATTTTTTGAACATTAGATTATCACTGCTGTCAGCCTCAAGAAAATATGCAGAAAATAAATTTGACTATAAACTAAATATTGAAAGAATTAAAAACTGGCCATGAACTTTACAGAAAATAAATGTAAACTTTTTGTTAGGAAATCTCCATGAGAATCCATTTTCATTCACTACTTCTCTGTGTACACACTGAAGCATTTCATTTTCCCAGTGGGTAAACTAATTAAAATCACAGAATAATACCAATTTTTGAGCACAGAATTGTGATAATTTATTATGAAAAAAAAATACTGATACACATTGCTTTAAACAAAGGATGCCAAAAATAAATGACAAAGCTGAGAACACGTCTTATGATTTGCAGATACCCTAGAGATGCATTCTTATAATTTATTTTTGTCCCTTCTTTTGACAACCGTGGCATGTTATAAATATCAAAAAAGACCATGTATAAAGATCATCCCGTTCACATAGGCAGCACGGATAATCAAGTTACAATTAAATAAATAAATAAAAAAAATAATTACTAGATGAGTCTTTTAGACGAAGCATTTGGATTGTCCATAGACAGTTCTTTTCTACGTTTCATTTATCCTCTGTTCAAATGTCCAGAAAATTTAAGTGATAAATTATGAGTGGGTTCTGACCTTGTGTTATGCATAGGAGATATAGACCTTTCAGTTATTTTATAACAGAAATGCTCTAAATCTGAAAATATTTTGGAACTTAAAAGAGTCAACAGAGGAGGAAGGTTTTGTTTATCTAGAAGATTATTTTATTTGATATTTTATTAAAATGAGATTTTTACCTTTATTTCAAAATTACAATTAGAACACTCAGAATAAGAGCTGTTAGTGTTAATTCACAGGAGTCTGATACTCAGGCTCTGCAGGAGGCAACACAGAAAGTAGTCTCTCAAGTGGACTAATAGATAACAGAGAAAACAACAGCATATACAAACACAGACCAGCAAAGAGGTTTGGAAAGAGTTAGGGTAAATATGTGTACTCTGTGAAATTAGGTGATAGCACTTAAACACCAATTTACCTGATAGCAGTTTGCATTTCTGCAAGTTCTTCGTGGTGGAGGCTATAATCAAGGTCCTAAATTCATCAGGCTTAATTTTTCATTTCTGAAGTGGCAAAGAGGGCACTTTTAAGAAGACATTATCACTTGAACAGCTTTTTTCCACCCTTACTGCTGTTAACCATTGTCTCTTGCTGAGACACTATGGCCTATTTAATCAGTGTAGAATTTACCTTGAGTCCATAACAAGACCATTTACTTCCTATCTGGTTCTACTCTGAGCACTCAAATGGGACCTAAATGTCCATAGACCTTGTACTTGCCCTTTGAAAAGGATGAATTCACTGTCAATGAAAAATAAAGGGGTCCATTAGACAACCCTCTAGTATTAGAAGATATTCTTCCTGAAATCATTACACAGGGGTGAGCTGTTTGTACAGCTGCAGCAGAAGAGTTTTCCCAGCATTGATCCATTATAGGTTACTGTGAAACTGTTTATTTCAGTGCATGTAGCTTTAGGTGTTCCTATAGCATTAGAAAGTGTCATGTCCTAAAATACACCGGGATATTAGCAAAAGTAGTTCTCCAGTCCCACATTTTGTTCTGTCTAAGTGGACCTTTGTAACTGCACCAATTTCCACAGACATTATTAGTAGTAGCAAGTAATAAGGAAGCAAAAGATTGGTAGATAAAATTACTTGGAAATTTAAGTACTTCAAAGCCATAACACTTTATTCTTGGAGACATAATAGAAAAGCAGAGGCTCCATCTGACCCCACTCATGTTTATTATTACTAATACTGGAGTCCTTTGACTTTTATTCCAGAGAACAAAAAGCTTTTCCTTGGTTGCTCTCTCTATCTCATACTATTTGAAGTGCCATAAGGGAAATCAAATGCAACTAGCCCAGCACTGAAATGTAAATAGCGTATAACAGATCAAATTTATTTCACTGTAATCCAGTAGGACAGGAAACAAAGGTAAGAATAATACAGGGAATTTATACATGTAGAATGTGTTTATCCCAACCTCAATACAGCTAGAACTTTAGCATACCTATCTATGAGAAATGGTTACCCCATACTGACCACATACAACTTATGTATAGGATGTGTATCTCCAGTGGATCCAGCATCACTCGCATAGTATCTCTTCCAGGATTACTACTTTAGTATTGATTCTAAGACATAGAGACATCTGACCTGTCCTGTGCCGATTTTTGAAGATGAGTCAGAAACCCCAGGATATTTAACAAGGGACTAGGTATCACCCCAGGGTGATATCCTTTGTTATGAAAGCATAGAACTAGGCATTCCTCATTGTAAGAGACAACAATACAGTAGGGAAGGTGGAAGGAAACTTAAGCAACTCGTTTTTCCATTGACTATAGAAAAAGTACATACCACATTCTCAGATGTTGATGCCTACATTATAGATGTCTGAGTACGGCTGATAAAATTGCAAACCCCATACTTTGCTATAACAAGATCGTGGCCACTAGGTTGAGAAGTTGTTTTCTCTCTCTACTGAGCACTGGTGAGACTATACCAGTAGACTGTGTTCAGTTTTGAGCTCTCCTGTTCGACAAAGATGTAGCTAAGATAAAGATTGCCCAGAGGAAGTTACTAAGGTGTTCACAGTCTGGCTGACTTCACCTAGAAGGCGAGGCCAAGAAAGCTGGGCTTGTTTAGTCTGTCAAAAAGGAGGCTGAACTGTGGTCTAGCACACGCCTGCAGTTATCTGAAGTCCAGTTGCAAAGTTATGGAGCTAAACCTTTTTGGTTAGTGCAAGGGGCATTAACAGGAGGAACAACGGTTGCAGATTGCAGCTTGGGAGGCTCAGGTGAACATCAGGAAAAAAAATTCACTGTGCACTGTGCAACACTGGAATGGCTTGCTCAGAGGGGCTATGAAACCTCCCTCCTTGGAAGCCTTCAAGATTAGGTTAGACCAAGCATGCTGAATGAACGGATCTACTCTTGGCAATAGTCCTGCTTCAATCAGAGGATTGGGATAATGCTGTCCAGAGATCCCTTCCAGCCAACAGTTCCACGATTCTGTGATGTTTAAAACAGTACATATTAATGTTGGATAAGCTGAAATAAAATTTGTTGATTTATGTTTGTGCTCAGTCTTAACAGTGAAATCCTGGCCTCATAGGAGATCAGCGGATATTTGTCCCTGACTGTCGTGGGGGCTGAGAGGCAATGTTACTTGTTACTGAAGAAAAGCAGAATCGTGCTTTAACTTATGTTATGGAAAAGACAAACTCAGAGAAAAACTGGAAACCTTACTAATAGCCACCTTTCCTTTCTCAGTGATACTTTGATAAATGTCCAAGACAGGTGCTGTACAATCTAAGAAACAAAGCAAGTTAGTAGGTTTGTTTGACTTAAGTTTCGATTCAGCACCTAATCACTATTCAAATATTCTGTTTTATGAATCTAATAGTTGATCTGCTCTTCCATACTGCGTGTGTTGGAAGGATGAATTTTCCAACTAAATAAAACACAGATAAGTCTATTTTCTGTTCTCTGTTCTAACACAATTAAAAATAACTAACACTTTAAATCCCAGCTTAAAAAAAAAACATAACTTTATGCATATTAGCAGGATTATTCATTTAGTACCTGGAAAATGCATATTTAACTTCCAACTAAAAATACCAAAAGATTCATCCCCTGAAAAATATCTAAATATAGATTACTTCATTACCTGTAAATCAGTCTCAAAAAGGATGCAGCATGTGAAATGCTAAATGAGAACCGACTGGTTAAGTGCTGTGCTTCTCGCAATCAGAAAGAGTAACAATTACTGCACCAACTGCTAATCCTCAGAAATCAAAACACAGTTAGGCAGCCACTAAATTCTATTATAAAGTGTAATTATTATTATTAGACTTCTTTCAGAAAATGAAGGGATGGAAACATTATGCAAGTACTTAACCTATTTTATAAGCTAGGGCATTGTTCTTTACTGTGCTACTAAATATATTCATCTTTAAAAAGAAAAAAAAACTCTAAGTTCTGAAAACACTAGCTGGTTCTTCTCTTTAACATTTAATCAGAAATATTGAGATATTCTATTTTTTTTCCCTGAATTAGATTAGCTTGATAATGAAGATATGTTAAGCAGGCAGAATGTGTAATAAGGTTTTGTAATTAGCACAATCTAGAGTTAAACGTATTACACTAATGATGTATGTATTTCTCATGTGGGGTTTCTTTTCAAATATTGGACTGTCTTGGTTTAACCCCAGGCAGCAGCTAGAACCACGCAGCAGCTCTCTCAATTCTCCCCCTCCCCACATCGAAGGCTGGAGAGAAAAGGGAGAAAAGGAGGGGAAAGGAAAAAAAAAACAAACAACTCGTGGGTTGAGGTAAAGACATTTTACTAGAACAATAAGGGAAAAGGAAAATAATAATAATAATTATAATGGTAAAAGAATATACAAGATGAAGGAATGCAACACAAGTCACTCTCACCGCCCAGTGAATTGGTTGCCCAGCCCATCCCAAGCAGTGATCACACATTCCCGCCCACCAGCCAACCCTTGTTTATATACTGAGCACGATGTCTGTGGTATGGAGTATTCTGTTGGCCAGCTTGTTCTGTCTGTGCTCCCTCTCAGCTTCTATGGCAAGCTGAAAAAAATCCTGTAGTGACATACTCTGTCACTGCAGTGCAAAGAAAAAAAAATCATGGCCTTGATGTGCATGTAAACTTATAACTTTGGGGATGTATATATGCATTGAAGGCATAATTTTACTAACTAAATTGGAATCCCATTCACATTTTCTTTTCAATTTTTTTTTTTTAAATCCATATAGGAAATTAAATAGGTCTAAAGATAAATGAATGGATGCTACAGTTATAAATCCTGCCCTGGCACGCAGGCATACCTCTCTTCCTGCCTAAGGAGCATTGATTCCTGTGATTCCTTGTGTATTGCAACTGTTTTATTTCCTATTCATTTGTCTACGGAGTGAGTTATCTGTCCCCTTACCATCTTTTTGTGGGTTAGCCCCAGTGGGCAGCTAAGCATCACACAGCCAATTGTGCACTCTCTTCCACCCCCAGTGGGATGGAGGAAAAAGAAAGGAAGAGTAAATGCAAGCAGACTTGTGGGTTGAGAAAAAAATATTTAGTAAGTGGAGAAGTGGAAGAGGAGAAAAAAATACAAATCCACCAAGTGACACAAAGGCAATCACTCACCACATCCCACTGGTAGAACAATGCTCAGCCAGTTCCTGAGCAAAAGATGGCTAACTTCCCTAAAGTGCCCTCTTTTCCCTTTTTATTGCTGAGCATGATGTTATACGGCAGGGAATATCTCTTTGGCTAGTTCAAGTCATTTGCCTGGCTGTGTGCCCTCCCAACCTCTTGTGCACAACCCCCCACCCTGCCATCTATTCCCTGGGGAGGCAGAGTGAGAATGAGAGAAGCCCTGACATTGTGCAAGCACTGCTCAGCAACAGCTAAACATGACTGTATTATGACGTCCATACGAGCTGCTATGAAGAAAGTTAACTCCATCCAAGACAGACCCAGCACACCTCTCCACACAGACAGCAAAAATACTGTAAAAAAAAAAAATAAAAAAAAATTGCCATATATTTTGTTTACTCCGTTGGCTATAACAGTAATTTATTCGAGAAATCCTACATGCTAAGAAAAAAAAAAAAATCCAACCCCTCTATTTTCTTGTAATTTCTTGTTGACTGTTTCTAGCCAAATCACTCTTCCTAGGGTATTTCTAAATTTCATCCAACAAATGATCATCCCTTTTCTGAGCTGTATGTTCCACTAAATTATATTTGCCTTGAGAATCTGGGTTTAGTAGGGGTAGAAATGAGATTCAGGAGTTTTCTTGAAACATTGTTGCACTGATGGGTTTTTGTTGGGTCTAATTTGTGATGACTACCACCTACAATCAATCCTACCCATCTTCCTGAACTGATGGCTGCCATTTGTTGCTTTATTCCATGCATTTGTTAGTTAGCTTTGCTGTTGCTCTGACATTTGCTGGCTGCACTGCAGCACACCTGAAGTCTTACAGAGATGAGGCAGGGCCTCCTGAGGTAATAGGAGCCAAAAGGGAAACACGAGTGAAATATCCCAAAGGAATTAAGGGGTGTTTCTCTATGAAGGTGACATGGCTGACAGCCCAGCTGAAGTGCCTCTACACCAATGCACACGGCATGGGCAGCAAACAGGAGGAGCTGGAAACCACCATGCTGCTAGAAAGCTATGACGTAGTTGCCATTACAGAGACTTTGTGGGACGAATCCCATGACTAGAGTGCAGCTATCAATGGCTACAGGCTGTTCAGAAGGGACAGGTGAGGAAGAAAGGGCGGAGGCGCTGCCCTCTACATCAAGAAATGGATAGAGTGTGAAGAGCCGTCTCTGAGGAATAGCCATGAGCAGGTTGAAAGCTTATGGATAAGAATAAGAGACGAAAGCAACAAAGGGAATCTTGTGATTAGTGTCTACTACAGGCCACCCGATCAAGGGGAGCCTATTGACAAAGCCTTCTTATACCAGCTACAGAAGGCATCGCGCTCATAGGCTCTCGTCCTGCTGGGGAACTTCAACTACCCCAACATCTGTTGGAAGAGCAGCATGGTGAGCTGTAGGCAATCCAGGAGACTCCTGGAATGTATCAAGGGTAACTTCTTATGCCAGGTAATAGAAAGCTCTACCAGAGAGCATGCGATACTGGACCTGATGGTCACCAATGCAAGTGAGCTAATTGGTGACATCAAGATTGGAGGCAGCCTGGGCTACAATGATCATGTACTGGTGGAGTTCACAGTCCTAAGGAATATGGGACAGGGGAAGAGTAAAGTCAAGACCCTGAATTTTAAGAAAGCAAACTTCCAGTTCTACAACGAGTTAGTCAATAGGATCTCCTGGGAACTGCCCCTGGGGACACAGGAGCAGAACAGAGATGGCAGATCTTTAAGGATACTTTCCACAAAGTGCAAAAGCTCTCAATCCCCAGGTGTAAGAAATCAGGAAAGGAAAACAAGAGACCAGCATGTCTGAGTCGAGATCTCCAGGTCAAACTAAAGGGCAAGAAGGAAACGCACAGGCAGTGGAAGCAGGGACAGGTACCCTGAGTGGAGTATAGGGACACTGCCCTGTTGTGTAGGGATGGTGTCAGGAAGGTCAAGGCGCAGCTTGAGCTGAACTTAGCAAGGAATGCAAAGAATAATAAGAAGGGTTTCTACAGGTATGCCAGCCAGAAAAGGAAGGTCAAAGAAAACATATGTCCCTGATGAGCAAGACTAGTAACAACGGACAAAGAGAAGGCTGAGGTACTTAACTTTTTTGCCTCAGTTTTCACTAAGTCTCTCTTTCCATACCTCTCCCATGGATGGACTGCAAGACAGGGACTGGGAGGGAAAAATCCCTCCCGCTCTAAGAGAAGATCAGGTTCATGACCACCTGAGGAACATGAACATACAGGAGTCTATGGGACCTAATGAGATGCATCTCAGAGTCTTGATGTGGTTGCCAAGCCATGCACCATGATATTTGAAAAGTCATAGCAGTCAGGTGAAGTCCCTGGTGACTGGAAAAAAGGCAACATTGTGCCCATTTTTAAAAAGAAAGGAGGACTCTGGCAACTATCAACCTGTCAAACTCACCTCTGTGCCTGGGAAGATCATGGAACAGATCCTCCCAGAAGCTATGCTAAGACACATGAAGGACAGGGAGGTGATTTGAGACAGCCAGCATAGCTTCACCAAGGGCAAGTTCTGCCTGACCAACCTAGAGGCCTCCTATGATAGAGGGACTACATTAGTGGACAAAAGAAGAGCTACAGATGTCATCTATCTTGACTTCTGTAAGGCCTTTGACATCATCCCCTACAACATCCTTCTCTATAAAATGGAGAGAGATGGATTTGATGGGTGGACTGTTCAGTGGATAAGGAATTGCCTGATCATATCCAGAGGGTAGTTGTCAATGGCTTAATGTCCAGATGGAGATCAGTGACAGTGGTATCCCTCAGGGGTCTGTACTGGGACCAGTACTATTTACTGTCTTCACCAATGACATCATCAGTGGGATTGAATGCACCCTCAGCAAATTTGCAGACAACACCAAGCTAAGTGGTACAGTTGACACACCTGAGGAACAGGGTGCCATCCAGAGGGATCTGGACAAGCTTGAGAAGTGGTCCCATGTGAACCTCATGAGGTTCAACAAGGCCAAGTGCAGGGTCCCATACCTGGGCTGGGGCAACCCCCAGTATCAATACAGGCTGGGGGATGAAGGGATTGAGAGCAGCCCTGCTGAGAAGGACGTGGGGGGTAATAGTGGATGAAAAGCTGGACATGAGCTGACAATGTGCCCTCACAGCCCAGAAAGCCAACCATATCTGGGGCTACATCAAAAGAAGCGTGGCCAGCAGGTCGAGGGAGGTGATTCTGTCCTGCTGCTCTGCTCTGGGGAGACCCCGCCTGGAGTACTGCATCCAGCTCTGGAGCCCTCAGCACGGGAAAGACATGGACCTGTTGGAGTGGGTCCAGAGGAGGGCCACAAAGATGATCAGAGGGCTGGAACACCTCTCCTATGAGGACAGGCTGAGAGGGTTGGCGTTGTTCAGCCTGGAGAAGAGAAGGTTCCTGGAAGACCTTATTACAGTACTTAAAGAGGACTTCTAAGCAAGATTGGGACAAATATTTTTGCAGGGCCTGTTGTGATAGGACAGTGGATAATGACTTTAAACTAAAAGAGGCAAGATTTAGACTAGATATAAGAAGAATGCAGGTGGTGAAACACTGGAACACGTTGCCCAGAGAGGTGGTAGATGCCCCATCCCTGGAAACATTCAAGGTCAGGTTGGATGGAGCTCTGAGCCACCTGATCTAGTTGAAGCTAAATGACCTATAAACGTCCTTTCCAACCCAAACTATTCTATGATTCTATGATAACAGTGTAGTGGACTATGCTGAAATTCTACAGTTTTGCCTGCAGTAATGATTGTTGCATTAAGATGCAAAGTAGTTTGGCAGCAGATAAACCCCCTTGTGTTCTAACACTCCTCACCAAGGTGGGAGGCTAGGTGCGGCTAGGTTTAAATTCCGAGTGATGTCCAGTTCACCACTATCAGTCTGGTTGCGTTTGATATGTCAAACTGTTAAGATTCCAGATACACTGATAGTGGACTGCACCTTCAGCCTAGTCGTGCTCATGAACTAGCACGGCCACTCTTTGATCATGTTCAGTGAGAAACCCAAATGACTAGCTACTTTCGCAGTGCAGTTTATTTGAGCAACAGAGATACAGGTTCTTTATGGATTGCCGGTGATAA
Organism: Ibidorhyncha struthersii; assembly: GCA_013398815.1. Classification (NCBI taxonomy): domain Eukaryota; kingdom Metazoa; phylum Chordata; class Aves; order Charadriiformes; family Charadriidae; genus Ibidorhyncha; species Ibidorhyncha struthersii. The sequence continues at coordinate 12,494 of VZSZ01007028.1, read as the reverse complement.
ATACACTGTCTGCAAAGCACGTGCAAATAAAAGTATTGTTAATTATACAAAATGTGCGACCAAGTTAGAAACCATACAGCCTGGCTATAAGTTTAGGAAAGAGACTCTCTAGAGAGATTTGTCAGTTTTCCAAGGAAGCGCTTGGTATAGTCTAAGTCTTACCCGAAGACGTCCCTATGGGGGGGAAGAAAGGCTCTGAAGGCAGTCTTTAATGGAGTCCTCCTTGACTTGTTCACGATGGTGTCTTCCCTGATATTCCCCCACTCTTGGGCTATTTTTATACTATTTTTCACTTTCAAGGTGGAGTTTGAGTGACTTTAGTCATAAATACTTTTAGTGATTGGTGTAAAACTCTCTCGCTTCACATTTAAAGGTATAGTTTATGAAAAATTCAGGGCGCAGACTCAAGGAGGAGTGGTCGCACCTTTGAGGCAGGTAGCCTTTGGGATGGATGTGTGTTTAGGTATTATAATGACATTATAATGAGCAAAGTTCGCACAAAGGACAGCATTTCGTCAAAATTTGACAAATCGTTGGCTCAGGGTAGTAAGTATGCAGCTTATCAGTTCCATAGGACCATCTCGTTCCCAGATCTGCTATATATCACAGGGCTTGGCCGTAGGGTCTCTATCCCACTCCACTCCCCGTGTTACTTTGTGCTGCTTGCAGATGCAATGAATTCTTCACATACCAGCTGCATCTGTATTCTACCCTAGAAGCCTTTTGATTTTGTACTTTTCCTTAATGTGCGAACAATGCTGTATTTTTGATCATTTTAGTAATCGTTCCACAATGATATACTTCTAAGTACGCTACGACAAATAATGTATTTTATTACAGGGGATGTGTTACCTAATATTGTCATTTTACACACTCAGTGCCGGAACCAAATTTTAAGATGTTTAGATCCCATTTTCCTTTTCTTGACTCTTAAAGTTTAATTTGTTTGTTGGTTTGGTTTCCCTCCTCCTCAATGGATTTCCTACTCTCTCTGTATTTTAACTGCTCTGAAAACCAACTTGCATTTTACCTGTATAGTAAGTGATAACTTTTTTTTAATAACTGAGTTTATAATAATAGAGTTTGTTATGGAGGGAAGCTACTGGTTATGACAATTTAAGCTATTTATTACCTATTAAAGGAAAATATTTTTTTTCAAGTGATTCTATTCTTATTAGATTTCAGTTAACGGAAGTGCATAACAAATCTTATCAAAGATAGGAAAGTCATTTTAGAAGACCAGAACTTCTCTTGGAAACAGAATTACAATTATTAATTGGGATAACAAGTATGAAAATTTAAGAAAACCTGATTCTAAAGATAATGCAAGATTATATCTTTGCGTAATTTATTCAAAATCTTTATTAAAAACAGAACAGCAACCAAAAAGCTATTCTGTGTTTTGGACTTGAAAACATACCTTATTTGTGTAACAACAAAGGAGGACAACCCGTCTATTGTATGAGCATAGCATACACTTGATGCATTTTAATAAAAAAGAGACTGTATTATTTGCTTAATAATGTATTTACTCTTTTCTTGAAAGAATAAGATCAATAAAGCAATACACTCATATGTTTTCATATATGTAGGTAGTTGAGAGTATATCCAGACTACTACCAGTCAGCATGAAAATATTTCATCTTCATCTTTGTCCTAACTGCATTTGTATAAAAATGTGTGAAGTCAGTTAAGGCAACGGCTCCCTGGACATTTTTGTAATATTAAAACAAACTCTATAATGTGCCTCCTCCAAATTCCTCTTGCATCACCTTCTTTTCTGTTCTCCGTGTCTTTTGTTTTGCTTTTTTCTAACCTGGGTTCCTGAGCAGCTCTTCTAGTGACACCTGCAAACTAACGTGGTTAACACAAGTAGCTAACATGAATGGGAGGCTGGAGTCCTGGGAAGGTGGTTATGCTATAACTTGTTTGAATAATAGCAAAATAACTAACTTCACAGTTTATTTTTGGGCAGGATTTTGGGTTTTGTTTGTTTGGTGGGGTTTTTTTTTCCTAACAACAACAAACAAATATTTTTTTAGTGCTTTTCTTCAGCGATGAAGATATGGGTAGGGTCTTCGTAAAACAGAGACAATGGAAAAAAAAACAAAAGACTGGCATTGTGGTAGTAAGACTCCACACTAAAGAATGATGCAGACAGCAAGTGCTCCAGGGGAAGTTTTTGAAGAGCATGGACCTGAATCCCCTTTGTTTGGCTCCTCAGGAAGACAAGGACACTTACAAATACCAGGTGGAGGTAAATTTTTTGCCATTCTAGCCTTGGGAACATCTCATAACTAGATTTCACCACTGTGAGATTACTTTTTAAAGTATTAAATATTGGAGAAAAATATGTATTATTTCTGAGTGCTATAGAAATCTGAATAACAACTTTCAGAAGCTTTTGTGGGATCAGTCTGGGGTTTGAAAGAACACTAATTTTTCCTTCAGGTCAATCCATTCAAGGCCCAGAAGAGCAAGGCCTTGGACCATCAGTCTCAGACCATCAATCTACAACAAGGGATGTCTGTGACAGTTCCAGTGCAAGGAGTTCCTACCCTTCCATAGGAGGGGTGGACCAGCGTGTTGCTGGTCACAGAGCACCACTTCTCAGTCGTTCTGGCACCAGTATAAGTGAGATGAAATAACTGATCTATGTAAAAAAAATATATATTTTTGAAAGAGAGCTGGAAGTGAAAAAATCTTTCTAAAATATATCAGCCCTTTTGTTTCTCCCAGGTTGAACTCAGAAGAAGTTGCTTTGGCACAACTGGGAGGTGTAACACAACAGCGTGGGAGTGAGAAGCTGAGCGGTAGGCACTATGACAAAGTGTTGCCATTGAACACTTCAAATGGTGAAACTATGGTTCCCGTTCATCACCTGTAGCTCCTTGAAACAAATGTGTTTAGGCTCTGGAATTTCCCCCAAATCTTTAAGCTAATTAAATGATGTATCTTGTGGAGGTTTTTAGTCAAGTGTGGCTAAAATGTTAAAGTCTTTTAAACCACAGATATTTAGCCTACAAAGTTTACTTGCTCTGCCCAGACTGTCTATGGAGATTTAAGTTCCTTAAACCAAAGCTAGAGTTTTTGGTGCTTATGATCCCTGTGTTCTCCAGCAATGAAATTTTCAGACTTTCTAAAGAGCAGCTGCTAGGAATTAGGAGATCTTGAGCTTCGCTGTGTCTTTTGAGTTTTCTGAAGGGGTTGCATCTGTGCTAGTCATTTGAAGGTTTTGTAAGCTTTGCTGAATATTACTGTGAAGCTTCTTAGCTCTTCATGAGAAAAAGAAACATTTGTTTCCATCCATATTATCAGTGAAATTTTAAAAGCATCTAGGAATTGAAGGTATGTATGCTGACTTTCAAAGAGTAGGTCTTCAATACCCCTTGAAAAGATGTAGACCACATGATGATAGATATGTTTATGCAGATGATGATTTGTGGTATGTCCCTATATGAAATACCAGAAATAACACTCTGTATTGGGAAAACAAATATGAAACCAATAAAAATTATTAAATGTAATTATTTAGTTAATTACAACAAAAGCACGAGGTCTAAAACCTCCAAGTTTTTTGGAATGTGATTCCACTCAGCCTAATCTATCTTATTTTTTACAAATGAGACATCTTTATTATGCAGCTATCTGAACCCAAATTCTGGATCTTAACAGAAGTAAGCCTCTTAAAGGAAATGCCTAATTTATCTTCACAGTCACAACAGGGGAATAAATGCCTGTGTGAACCTCCAGAGTAAAATCCGATTCACCTAACTTAAGCTCTTAACTTCTGTAAAAAGTTCCTTTGTAGTTTACAACTTAGGCCATTCCCTTGGTTCCCTTTTCAGCAAAATTAATTTATGTTCTGCCTAGATGCAGATTTTTGGAACTTTAAGACCAAGTAACGCTAGATTATGTTGCAGGTACTACAGGAATAAATAGTATCTTGATTTCTGCAATTTTAAGATAAACATAGATAATGGTGTTACTCTTAGTTTAACTTACCCTGTTTTTTTAAGATAAGGTAGAATAAATTGCATTCTGGCAGTCCCATGTTTGTTTAGAGAGAGCAAGACAGTGAGCTTAATTTTTTAAACAGATAAAACTGAGAGCCATAGTCAATCACAGTCAACTAATTAACAGAAATTTCAACTTGGTTGGTTGAAAGGAACCAACATCTAGACAATGCAGCTACTGGTAACAGTTTCTAAATAGGTCCATTGTGAGATGGAAACTATAATCTATACAAATAGGAAAGAGAGTTTTTATGGAATGAATCAGAAATATTTTCTTTACAGCAGTGATTTTAGTATTTCATTGATGACAATAATGTCTTGGATAATTTATTAAGAAACAATAACTTATATAGTAAATACAAACTCAAAGCTTCTGTAAGCTGTCCTTCAGTACTCTCAAGCATGTGAGACAATATTTGTATATTAAGAGTAAGAAAGCACTGCAAAATATCTCACCGGAAGTAATGATTCATCTTTTTAGGAAGCATTTCCCTTTTTCGTTAACTACTTCACTGTTCAAAAGAGGAAGAGTAGAGTCAAGTATCCACAGATTAAATGGCACAACGCTCATGCCATCAATCTAGACATGTTAACTTAACAAACTTACAAAGTTTGGTTCAACTCCCTAAGCAGAAGAATCTAATGATATTTGCAATACGATGTTGTATCCACAATGTTAGTATAGAAGAAACACAGTATCTGTGGGAGACCGCTAAAACCAAGGTCATACAGGATACATTAGGTCACTTCAAGTATTAGTAAAAGCCTGTGTTTAGGAGGTCAAATTGAGTAGTAGGTAACTGTTACAGTGTTATCTGATTACATTATCTGTTTTAACTATATGTCCATTTATATGGAGCTTAGATGCTTGGCTAATCTGTTGATACTTTCCTACACATGCTTAAATTAGGGCATCTGTTCTCAAGCTGAATCCCATCCCTATGATGCATACATCTAAAGAAGTGATTCTATAGCCTAAGCCTATGCACTTAGTGTTGTCAGGATGGGACTGACAGATGTAAAAGAGGATTTACAGGACACCTGCACCTTTTTGGTGCTTGGTCTGGAGCCTGGGTAGAGTATGCTAACAAGTCAAACATGATGCTAGATAACTGCGTATGCACAATTGTGTCTCTTTCCTCCCTAATAAACATCTGAACTCAGGTGAGATGGAACACTTGCAAAGATTCATAGTAACATTATCATTTTAACTTATTGAGGATATATTTTTCTTTAGTATGAAAACTAAGTATGAGCTTAGTTTTAGCATAAATACATTGTGCAAGGCAATGCTTTTCAAGATAAATAGACGTGATTTTATATATTTCGTATTACTTTTATCTAAATGCAAGAATACTTTTTTTTTTCTTTTTCTGAGAAACAGTTTCCCAGCACTTGAATATGACCTTTTATTCTTTTGCTCTTGAGCTGGTGTTTGTTTCAAATATCATTATTCTAATCTCTGTTAAAAAAGAGCTGTACAACTAATAGCATTTCATGGACCTAGAGTTAATAAGCCAAATATTAAGGAAATACTAATATAATCTTTGTTTAAGTAATATTAATACAATCTTTGTTTAAGCTAATAACACTACATTCTTTTATCACAAATCAGTAAACAAGTTTGCTTCACAAAACCAAACAACAGTACAACTCAAATAATTAAACGTTCTTCACTATAAAACCTTAGAACACCTTTGTGTTTAACAGCAAACTAATTTCTTAGATACATGGTGCTAAAACCAGTTCAAATATGTTTTACTATAAAACTACTATCTGATTCAGAGAAAGTATAGTTATTGCTGTGCTGAATGCAGGAGCTAATGTCCTTTCACAGTTGTATTCACCTGCCTTACATTTATGTCATAAAACTCATTCAACATATACAATTCTTTCACTTCCACTTGGAAAATAACAGATTTTGTAGTTACACAAATTTATGTAGAAATGTTCAGCTCAAATATTTACAAAAGCACAAAAGTGGAGCCACCTCTGGGACAGAAACAAGAATCAAAAAGGCAAAGAGGTGTTGGAAAACACGCTATAAACAGAGCAGCAACTTAGGACCCTTAATATCCGAAAGATCAGCGTACCTTAATTTAAAATGTTCTCTGCAAGGATGAAATAGGAGGCTGGGGGATTTACATGTATGAGAAGAATGACATCTGATTTAGATATTTGAACTTCTTATTTGTTTGTGTTATAAATATGTACCACAAGTGGGTTTGATCAAGTCATTCTCTTAGTATTTTGATGAAAAAGTGATGTCTTATGTTGAAAATGCATGCCTTTTCCCATTTTTTAGCATTAAAAAACCCTTCAATTTTTCTTACAAACTTTGATCTTTTTAAATTTCAGTTTATTATTTTATTGACATTAAAAATTTTCTCTTTTTTTGACAAAAATTTTTCATCAATGATTCTCTCAGGAAATACAAGTTACAAGCTAATAGCAAGACTATAAAACTGAGCATATAATTTCTTTATGTGAACCTTCAGAAGCAAAGATCTGAGAAACTTAATTTTCCTGATCAAGTTGTCAGAGTAAAGAGCCAACAAAGAGATTTGTAAGCCTTACTCCTGTTTTGAAACACAAGAGCATATTTTTATTGTTTAGTTGAAAAATAAGAAAATGTCACAAAAATGTTTCTCTGAAATTTATTTCTGAAATAAACATAGCAGACTACGTTAATATTTGTGTTAGAGACAGACGGAGACAAGAATGAAAAAGTACCGCCTTACAGCTGTTAGTTAAGATTATATTTGACAATATACTGGTAATATTTTAAACAATTTCTTACTGAAGGGGGAATATAGATATATGAATATGTATTATATATTATGTTATATTTGTTGCACAGTAGACCCAGTTAACTGAGCAATAATTTTGAGCAACTGGATTCTTTGCAATCTCAGAATTCCAAAATCATGACAATGTAGTGTAAAATAAAAACCCTAAATAATGAAGAAACAATGATCCTTTCTGCTGTTTATTAAATTTAAAAGATCAATCTATCCAAAGACTCAGAGTTATTTAATGACATTTTATAAATATCACAATAGTGAAACACCTTTGTGCAAACAACTCAAAAAAGGCACTTTTTGAATCCATTCCACAGAGACATGGCATTTGTCACTGTCATTGTGACAGCTGTGGATTGTGATCCTGTAAGCAAGGCAGGGCTCTTTCTCGATATTCCGTGTCAGAACTGCACTGTGTCAGAACTGTTTCTCAGCTAGTTGCAGTAAGTGTGCATGTGTGGGCTGCAGTAAGAGTGCATGGTCTCAGCAAGTAGAGAAGGAAGAAGGAGAGGGTACTTGTAATCAAAATATTTTCTAGGTGAATAAACCTTGATTCTTCAAGTAAGCAGGAATGCCTGTTCCATGAGTGTTGTATTTTAAACCGTGTGTGCTAATTTTTCATCCTTCATCCAAACTTACAAAAATTAAGTCTATCATAGCATAAAAATGCAATAAGCGCCACCTCTGCCATGAGTTATTTTTAAAGCACAACAGGTTGAAGGCAGTAGTGAATGAAGCAGAGAAGTAGAAGAATTTAGGAGAGTGTGAACATGCGAGTGCAATCTGCAGTAATTTGCTCTGTAGTCTGAAATGAGACTGGGACTGGGATGGCCTGGAGGTACCTGAAAGACATGTCATGTTGCGGTAGAAAGGACATTGCAGTGTGGCACATTCTCACTACTGGTTGTTGTTTCTACTGTTGTTTCACGGTCTTCGTGTTCTATTTGCGCATTTTTGACTGAAGTCAATAACCTGTTTCCAAGAATCAGAAATTAAAAGGCAAGCATCAAGATAGATAGGGAAATTAATATAGACAAAGAGAGGTAATTAATAAAATTATTGTATGGCACTCAATAAAGAAGAGGATTATCTGCTCTTCCTTCTTCTCTCCTTCACATACAAGGCTTTTAAGTGTGTTATGGGGGATTATCAGGCTCTAGTCATATGATTTCTATGTCATTCACTGGTAACTCAGGGCTCTTACATTTGTGTGACCTGTCTCCTTTGCCCACACTGAGCATTAGATACACATTATAAAGAACTAACAAGCCTATCTAATTTTAATCATAATTAACTAAATAGTGCTGAAATCAAAGTGAAAAAAAAGACAGACAAACTATGAAGGTTTTACCAGTTTTATCCCAGCAGGAAAAAAAATTCTTAACCCAAATAGATAGTTGGTCACACCACCAGTATCTTCAGGTCATGGCCTTATAACATGACGGGAGATCACAAACTAACAAGAAGCTGTGCCTCTCCTCATCCTGCAGCCCTGAATAATGAAAGTACTATGAAATGGAAGCCAAAAGTGCATAACTACCATATTGCTTTGACTGGTCAGCGTGAATCAGATATTGCAGGGAGGAACAGGAGAGTCTATTCTGAAACATTTCTCTTTTTCCTAGCTCCTTCCTAGTCTGTTCTTTGTAATCCACATCACTGGTCAACGTGATTTTCATTGTAATGAAGTACTGCTTCTATTTTTCAGAAAGAAATTAGGCTTGGAAAACATTAGTCAAAGGTCCTGACACCATATTTTTCTGTGTGGCTAATCTGCTTTAGTCAGAAATGGAACCTTGGGTTAATAAGGCCATTCATATCTGCAGATTTAGGTCTTAAACATATCTGTAACTAGTGAATGGAAAGCTGTAAAATTGTCTGGTTGCATGACTAGACAAACCTTCAATAGACTCATTATTTTAGCCCATGTCCGCACTACTGTCGTCGTGCTGAAGTCAGTGGAATTTTTACCTGCACAGAGAGAAGTAATGCAGTTATAAAACAAGCTAAGTTATTTACCCAGAATATTCGCACCTCTTTCATAGCTGTCAGACTTTTATCATTCAGTTAAGCCAAAATACTAGTAACAGCCAAATGCATTTTAGTGCTATTTTTGTCTTTTTGTCTCATGTGAGTGAAATGTGACGTACGGATGAAACTGAACTTATAAAAGATTCCATTAATCTGTAATTTTCATCTTCATTAAAGTTCAATTTATTTCCAGATCATGAGGGGAAAATATTCTTTTGAATATTTTGTCTGAACAGGACTCTGTGCAGCATTCCCTGCAGGACTGAGAGAAATAAGTCAAAGGAGTCTACCATTAACTTAAGCTTTCCTTAATCAGAGCTTACTTCAAAACTAAGAAAATTAGAAAACCAGATTTGTCCAACTGTGTGTATATCTCCTATTATTCAGTATATGATTTTAACTTCTGAGATTTTTATAAAGTCTCAGAATATTCAAGTAAAAAGGATTTATAGTGGGTTGGTTTTTTAGAGAATCCTTCTGAATTGCTGGGGAATTGATCTCTCTGAAGGGTTGTCTTGTCTTGCCATTAGCAACTACAAAGACAGTGATTTCAGAGCCTTTCTATTTCTTGTTGTGTTGTTGAAGTACCTTATGTTTATAAAGTTTTTCCTTGACATACTGAGAAACAAGTTATCTTTGTTTCTGTCTCATCTCTAGTGATTACTACTCTTACTCTGTTAAAAAAAGGAAGAGTTAAAATAAAGATCTGTGCATTTAATTCTCAAATAAGCCATTTGTGTTCATATGCTCTACTTATTTTCTGCAGCATTTTCTTTTTCTGTCCTTTAGAACACAATCTGGTAACCATTGTAAGCCTATGACAATTTTTGACTTGTTTTCTAATAAGATCCAAATGTCATGCAACAGCTACTAAAAAATACTGAAAAAGCAGGATATTGGTTTTGAGAAAGGCAATTTGCTTCTTAGAGTGGCACCACCTTAGTGAAAAGGTCTGATGGAAAACTACGGAACTCTGGATTTCCCTTCATTGTTCTGACAGGATATTTTTTCAAAGCCAGAATTTTGGCCATGGAAAATCCCCCTCTGTATGTAAATCTTATGCTGCATATGCTAAGATATTTCAACTCCTCAGTGCATTTAATTTGAATAAACTTGAATTGAGTATTCTTCTACTTACAGAAAGGTCTTTCATTTCTAAATATAAACATATATACCTTCACTTTTGTTTTCAATGAAAATTGCACAGTGTGCCATTGGTCATGTCAAACCATTGACCAATAAGTAATAATTAACAAACGTGTTAAGCAGTAGTTTCTTTTAGAGACCAAACCAATTTAGTCCTCTTGCACAAAGTAGATTTTACTAGCTAGCAAAGGTAGCAAAATGGTAAAAGGTGAGCCTTGGATGTATCAGGTGTCATTCCTCATTAGTCATTATTAATCATCTGAAAGGCATGAGTTTTATGGCTGTTCTGATTTGGACACATAATGCAATAAATTATATAATAAAAATATATTTTTTTTATCTTCATCTAATAAAAAGGAAGCCCTAGTTTCAGTTCTGAAGACTGTAGAGCATTTTTTAAGAGGGCTGAGGCTGATTTATGACCAGCTGCAATTCTTGCTAATATGCTTATCACTTTTTACTTGAACTCTGCTCANAACAAGCTAGTATGATACTTTTTTTTTTCCTGCTTATATTCCTTTTCCTTTTCTTTTTCCTTTTCAACATTTACTGTTGTTCCCAGACAAAATGTTTTTTCCCATGTATGTCACAACCCTGAATTGCTGGATTAGCTGTGCTTTAATCTCTTTAGCTGATAAATTTAAGGATTGGTAAATCTGCAAAGCATCTACTTGGAAACAGGCACCTAGCAATCACATTAAATAGATCTGGGAATCCTCCCCATCACCATGGGACATTTTTCTTCTTAGGTTCACGTGACAAGTTGGGGGGGGGGGCTTCTGGGAGAAAAGATCAGGAACTGCCCTTGTGTTGGACAAAGCCAATTTTAGTTAGCTGCAAAACAGACCTGCTGCTGCCCAAAGCTGAGCCCATCAACAACTCTGGTGGTGTCTCTGTGAAAACATATTTAAGAATGGGTAAAAAATGCTGTGCAACAACTGGGAGAGAGGAGCAAGAATATGTAAGAGAAACAGCCCTGCAGAAACCCAGGTCAGTGAAAAAGGAGGGGAAGGAGGTGCTCCAGGTGCTGGAACAGTCCCCTGCAGCCTGTGGAGAAGACCATAGTGGAGCAGATATCCGCACTACAGACTGTGGAGGACACCAGAGGAGATGGATGTGCTCTGCAGCCCATGGACACCCCATGCCGGAACAGACTTCTGGCAGGAGCTGTGGCCCATGCAGAGGAATCCATGGAGAAGGTTTTCTGGCAGGACTTGTAACCCTGCCGGAGACCCACACTGGAGCAGTCTGCTCCTGAAGGACTGTAACAAGAGGAAAAGAACTCATGCTGGAGCAGTCCTTGAATAACTGCGGCCCATGGGAAGGACCCACACTGGAGCAGTTCATGAAGCACTGTCTCCCATGGGAGGGACGCCATGCTAGACTAGGGCAAGAGCGTGAGGAGGAAGGAGCATCAGAGACAAAGTGTTATGAACTGACTGCAACTCCCATTCCATGTTCCCCTTCAGCCACTTGGCAGGGAGGAGGTAGAAGAGTCAAGAATGAAGTTGAGCCTGGAAGAAAGAGGGGAGGTGGGGCGGAGGGGAAGGTATTTTTAGTTTTGTTTTTGTTTCTCACTATCCTACTCTATTTTTAATTGTCAATAAATTAAATTAATTTATCCAAAGATGAGTGTGTTTTGCCCAAGATAATAATTGGTGAGTGATCTCCCTGTCCTTATCTCAACCCATGAGCTTTTAATCGTATTTTACCCACCTGTCCTGCTGAGGAAGGGGAGTGAGAGAGCAGCTTGGTCAGTACCTGGTCCCCAGCCAGGGTCAGCTCATCGCATCATAACATGGTATATATAGTCTATATGGTTGGCATTATGGGAAACATACTTTGACATTTTAGATACGGCTGGAGTGAAGAGGTTCAGATTACTTTTTTTATGACTATTTCTGATAAGAATGAATTAAGACTTACCCTCTACTTTCACTGCCTTTTCAAGCTACATTTAGGTAGGTGAAAATCAGTATCTTTCTTAGCCTTTCTTTAAGTAGTGGGTTCTTTATGTGCTAACTTGGAAAGGGCGACAGCTTTATGAAACCTGTCTCTCCTTCTGCTCTGCCTTCCTTCTTTCATTCTCCTTCAAGTTCATGAGCTACAAATTGTTTCAGTTGATCTCATTGCAATAGGATCATTTTGCAGACTGTGGCTGGCCATTCAAGGGCCCTTCACCTGGAGCTTGATGATGGGTTTATGGGATATGGGTAAATGATCTCAAAGTGAATGACGATTGGCAGGGCTTTTCTTGGACATTTCAGAGGCTTTGGTGTAGCTGGTGGGACCAGACACATATTGTTTTGTGTGGCAAGGAAGCCCCTAAGGGTCTCTGGAGCTTACTTTAGGTCCTGCAGCATTAAGGCTATCCAACCTGGAGTAATTCAAGTGGGCATCTTTCAGGAGCAGCTCCATAGCAGTTGCGTGCTGGCAGCAGACGGGAAAAGCCTGTCTCACAGGGGAAAAATGGTTCTTGGGGCAGAGTTAGCAGGGCTCA
>VZSZ01007027.1:255505-266776 GCA_013398815.1 Ibidorhyncha struthersii | reverse complement strand
CAACCCTGACTATTCTGTGATTCTGTGATTCTGTGACTGTGTTGACCCCTTAGTCTCAAGTACGGTATCTTTATTTTGTCTCACGAGGTAGACAATATTGTATGATGGCCGAAAGATACTTAATTTAGATAATGTGAATTATTTGAGTATGTATTTTTATTAGCTTCGATCAAAGTAGATTTAGTTGGTTTATCAATTTTAGGCTGGAGTAGAGTAGCCAGACTTCAGACCTCAAAGCATTTAGCATTCTTATCTGTTCTTTACTGTAGAAAAGTGATAGCTGAAGTGGAAAGTTTTATGCAGGACCATATGTACAGAATCCATTGGTACTTTAGAAAAAAATTAACCACAGTTTCTGTGAGTGGAATATAGAAAGTGATGAAGGGGTTTCCAAATTTCCATGTTACTACTTTCTGAATTGCGGTTTTGGCCTTTGATAAAGATGACAAGTCTATATGCTGTAAAATGCCAAAGTGGTCTGAATTCTGGAAAAGTGTGGTGAATTAAAAATACAAGTAAATAGAAGAGACCACATTCTGGTCTTATTTTACGTGAGTCCAAATCTGCATATCGTTACTTAGGTGCAATGGTATAAACAGCATTATGCAAGTGGTACTGTCAGGGAGGAATTGGTAATTTCAGACAAACCTGTTTATTCTCCCTTAAATGTTAGCTGCGTGGCCTGGCAGTGAGAAAGTACGAATTCTGGAGAAAAGTGATCAATCTACCCCAATGGACAACAGGCTGCCCATTTTGTAATGAGGAGATCTATGCAATGGCAGGTTAATTTGTGCTGCCTTACTTGGGGATTGGAGTATGCCTGGTAGGACAGGATGACCATGAGCCAGCAATGTGCCCTGGTGACCAAGGTGGCCAATGGCATCCTGGGGTGCATCAAGAAGACCGTGGCCAGCAGGTCAAGGAAGGTTTTCCTCCTTCTCTGCTCTGCCCTGGTGAGGCCACATCTGGAGTATTGTGTCCAGTTCTGGGCTCCCTGGATCGAGAAGGACAGGGAACTGCTTGAGAGGGTCCAGCAAAGGGCTACAAAGATGATTAGGGGGCTGGAGCATCTTTCTTATGAGGAAAGGCTGAGGGACTTGGGGCTTTTTAGTCTGGAGAAGAGAAGACTGAGGGGGGATCTTTTGTGATACTTACTTACTTAAAGGGCAGGTGCCAGGAGGATGGGAACAGTCTTTTCTCAGTGGTGCCCAGGGACAGGACAAGAGGTCATGGGCACAAACTTGAACATAGGAAGTTCCACCTAAACATGAGGAGGGACTTCTTTCCTTTGAGGGTGGCAGAGCACTGGCACAGGCTGCCCAGAGAGACTCTCCAGAGTCTCCCACTCTGGAGACATTCCAAACCTGCCTGGATGCCGTCCTGTGCAACCTGCTGTAGGTGACCCTGCTTTGGCAGGGGGGTTGGACTAAATGATCTCCAGAGGTCCCTTCCAACCCTGAGCATTCTGTGATTTTGAAAAGCAGGAGGCATCAGGATGAGTTGAAAAGTTGTTGAAGGGCCCATTGCTGGTCCGTGACCGGCCAAGAGCAACGAGGAGTTTGGAATGCCGAAATGAGAAGAGCCAGAGCTGGGGAGTGGGGAGCTGAGGAGGAAGGATAGATTAAAATCTTTAGGTGTTACCTTGGACCATAGTGTTTTAAATATAATGTTGGGGGAGTTGTAAATATGTTGGCATGTTAGTGTTATGTTCTGGATTTAGTATCTGTACTTCATAGTAAAGGGATAGATGGAGTGAAACAGCAGTGTACCTGCCTTACAGAGCAAGATTTTCAAATGTAATATTTTCGCAATATTTTCGAATGCCCAGTTGTCTGAAAGATGATACAAGTCAATAATTTTATCAAACCCAATACCAAAAAAATGCAGCCTGAAGTGGACATTTGGCTGGACAAGTTTACGGGGCTGTCTTCTGAGACCTTCCTAAGGTTTGGTTTGCCATGTGAGCTGGCTGTGGTGTTCAGCTCTCCACTGCTGCGGTGAAAGGTGACTATGGAGTGCTACCAAAAACTGGACCTGGCTGGGATGAAACAGGTTGCGTGAGATTTTAAGTTCATGCAGCTGTCGCTAAAAACACTGGCCAGTAAATGTATAACTAAGGCAGAGCTTTCAAAAGAAAGTCAGTGCTTTCTTAGTCAGCTAAGTGATTTTCTGACTTGAGTTACTAGAAACACTCTAAACGTTGCGTTTCTTTTCCATTTTCTCTCTCTGGTGTTATTTGGCATGTTTGATTCTCTTTATTTACTGTGGTCTCAATGTGTGTATATATAACAGGATGTCTTAGTTTTATTTTCAAGTTGTGCGATAAATAATTCATCTTAAATACAACTTGATGATAGGTGCTACAAATAAATTGAACTTGAGTAATTTTAGTAATTGTGGGCCACAGAAAGAGGCAAAAAAGGAAGCATATTTTTGTATTTTGTTATGTTCTCTGAACAGAGCAGAAGCATAATTTCTATCATTAATCATCTAATGCACTTCCATTGATTTTCTTTTTAATAGAGAATGAAAGTAAAAGCAATTCAAAACCTATAATAATGTTAGAAAAAAGGGAAAAATTGTGAAAGATTCCTTAGACTGATTGCATAATGTAGATGCACTCAGATTGCAGTTATTCTCTGGCCAAAGGAAATTTGAAACATTAAAAAATCATATTATTTTGTCTTTCTAGCCAGGCAGAGTGTGAACCACTTGCAATAAGAAAACACTAGTATTAAAACAAAAACGGTGCTAGACATTAATGTATCAATCCCGTGTTCTGCATTCAGTGTGTGGGTGGGAGGAGGAATGGGCTTCATAGCAATGGATTTCCTACTTAAACAATGGGCAGTCTTGGTTCATGGATGAGAAAGAATTAAAACATCAAGTCACATAGCTTGGCAAAATTGACATGTACAGCTCAGTTCTTCCAGTGATTCAAACCGTATATTCCCAACCAAATAATCAATAACCTCATCCATAAGTATCAAAGAAAAATTGTACTCTAAAAAGTTATTTTAAAATGGAGCAGAGGTGAGTCCAGTTTAAGGCATTAAATGACGGGAGTCAGCCAGCACTGATTTTACTGGTTTTAATATGTAGCGCTGGACATATTTAATCGTTTTCAGACAAACTGCTCTGTTCTCGTGCTTGCGCTGGGGCGTTGGCTGAGAGGCTCTAAGCCGTGAAGAGTGATCAGTGTGGGAGGGATGTGCTCCTCTGGTGTGCAGACTTTGTGTACAGATCTCTTCATGCCCTTCCATCTGGCGAATGCCGATGAGATGTGGCCGCAGGGGAGCTCTACAGTTGGGTTGGACACGTGCACACGGGGATGACTGCCCCGGCTGGGACTGCGCTGGAGGTGACCTCCCACCACAGTGGTCCCCAGAAAGCTGAAGCTGTGACTCCTCTTCTGAGGCTCCTGTGCCTAGATTAACCTGTCTTTTTCCCCACATACATGTCTTATTGTGGGAAGGCTGCAGAGAGAAACCAACCCAAAGAGCGGCTAAAACATGGACCTTTAACTTGAGAAGGATCTTCACAGTTTTGCATGCTTTTTTTTTTCCCTTCTAATTCTATCCCTTTCCCCCATTACAACCTCTTCTCCGTGCTAATGCTCTGTATCCAACTTTTCTACCCAATTCTTCCCTCACCTATTGTCATGCAAATCATTTCAGTTGCTTTCCTTTATCTTTTCAGTTGATATTTACCTTCTTTATTGCTTCCCAACCTCATCTCAGGCTCCTCTGGTTTGTTTATGGTGCACGTTGGTTGTGGTCTGTGTTTATTCAGCGCTGTTTGCTCAGTGGCATTTGTTAGCCCTTTAGCACTACTGTCAATATCATTAATAATTACAAAATGGGAAACTGGTGATCTCAGAGCCAGTTTTCCTGCTGCATAACTAGTTATTCCAGCTCTGCCTGTTATTTTTACTAGATTTGTGTCTGTGATGTCCTTCTTGGCATCATTTGTTCTTTTCCTTGGACTTATTTTTAATGGTTATCTTATGGTTTGCTTCTGTAAGTCCAGACTTGGACACACTTCACTGCAGGGAGTGCTGCTGCATCCAAGGGGGCTGTCACAGTGATGAAGTTAAGTGTATATTTATGTCCTTATGGAATCAGGACCTTAGACTTAAACCTGACTCTCAGCAGAGCCTTGTCTTATGTCTTCTATTATGTCTGCTTCTGGTCTCCTTCTATAATTAGGGGTTGCATTAACGTACCAAGAATAATGTAAATATCCCACGTGGGATTTTGGAGAAACTCATTGTAAGGATAAAGGAGCATCAATATAGAAAATGAATGAGGTCATCATGAGTTATGAGACTGTGCTCATAGTCAGCCAGTCTGGATCCTTAAAGTTATTTTCTTCTTTTTTTTCTGATGTATTATCCCTGAGCTCCTTTTTCGCTTATCAGTAGTGATACGTGTAAGAAATGATATGTTATTGTGTTACATTGAAGGGTAATGAGAATAATTATGCAACACAAAATGAGACTTTTTTCTGAACTTTTTTCTGAGAAGTTAAACAGCTACATTAAAATAATTCCCTTGGCTTTACACGCTGGCATTGATGTTTCACCCATTCTTAGAATTCGAAGCCAGAGAAGATTATTACATCATTGTGTCTGCACCTCTTGGGCGTAGACTTCTTGTCCAGCCTCATAGGTCATCCCGTTGTTCCTGTACTAAGTCCAGCTGTTAGATTTACACTGCCACATAGCTCTACTGTTAGTGTTTGGCCTGAGTGTGCCTTCCTGGAATTATCAGTCATTGTTTTCAGATGTTCTAATGACATTTAATTCCAGAGTTTTGAAACCGCTAATTTAGGTTTCCCAAATTGAAGTGCCACGGTACAATATAATTTTACTGGTTGGTAGTTGATATTCTCACTCTTCAGCTTTTTACCCTGTAGAAACTGTTGAAATGCATTTTTAAAGGAGAATTGATTATAACTTTGGTAAATGAATATGATTACCAAGACTGTCTGTAATTGGATTTTTACTTAAGAGGAACCATATTTATGTTATCTTTCCTTATTGGATGCAATGCTATGCCTATAATACTTCTTTCTCAATACACTCCTTTTGTTAGGACTGTCTGTAGTGCTCTTAAGTCAGGCACGTGCCTACAGAGAGCACTTGAGTTCCCCAGTTTGATGCTGACATGCTTCTGTGGTGGGGATATAATGTCATCTAAGGATGCATTCAGCGCGCCTGCAATTTCACGGCATACAAACATTTGATTTCACCATGTAAAAGTTTATAGAAGAAATGTCTGCCATTTACTTTTAATTTAAGATAAATGTAGTTAAAGAATATAGCTTCCATATGTTTCCTCATGCCATACGCTAAGATGATGGCATACAAATATATTCTCATGAGTGTAATATAAAACAAGAAGACAGAGACAGTCGTACTGAACATCCCGTTAGCAGTCCTTGTTCAGTATCCTGACAGGACCCCATACTGGCAGAAACGGAAACTTCCTCCCCAAACCGTACGTGTAATACTTGACTTATGCCTTGGAGCAAAGTGATTGAATCTGCAGCTATTTCATTGTTCATACTAATCGCTAACTTTTATTGACACCTTAATGGGTGTATCCACACTGTCTGTTAAACAACTCCAGCCTTGCCCTGAAAAAAAAGATACTATCTTTTAGCATTTTAAACCTGGTTACCTTTCAGTTTAATTCATGATCTTGTTTTTATCATTACGAGAGAGGATGTACGTTTTTTTTTTTTGTGCCACCCATTGTTCTATATCAACAGAACTGCATTAAGTTGTCATTCCAGAGCTTGGCCCCAAGTGTTTAATGCCAGTTTGGTGGTGGTGACTGGTGGTAATAAGAAAGAATAGTGGGAATTCAAAAGGAAGTCCTGCGTTTCCCCTCTTCGTGGGAATCAATACTCTAAGTCGAAACCCTTTATCTGGCAGTGTCCTGTTATTAGCTGTTTCTATTCATATGTTTGTGTCCATTTTAAATGCTGCAAAGACGGTAGAAATCACACATTATGAATAGGAGGGATTTATCGTTACTATGTGATTTTTTTTTTTCCCCCTCAGTACATAGGGCTGCAAATGGACTGCAGTTGCCCTTCGGTGGTATCCCACTTTAAAAAAAAAAAAAGGAGATGTTGGCGTAGCAGAAGTGGCTTTGCGGTATGAGTTTATTTAAAACCATTGTGACAGAAATGAGGATTACAGGGAAATATTTTTTATGCAACATAAACCACACATGAGCCAGACCAATCAGTAGTTTCAAACCACTAAGGATAAATAATTTTACTAATTTTCCTGAAGCTCCACTGAAAACAAATTTGTCTCATTCTGTTTTCAGAATGCCTATGCTTGAAATTATTTTTCTCTTGTAAGTTAAAGCTAAATTAACTAGGAAATAAGTTTGCAGCAGGCAGAAATGAGGTGACTAGTTCCTGACCAAACCATGGGAGCGGATCTGGCAGCTCTGCTGCTTTCTGTCCGGCCCTTCTCAATCCATTAAAATGCCCTAATGGACATTTGTTTTATTATTTAATTTATTTTAACAGCTCATGCTGCTGACCTTGAACATAGTGTCAGCGTGTAGCAGAAACCTGCCATTTCTTATGACTGATGTGCTGTAAAGATCAGGCCCATGAAGCTCAGGCTTTTGAAGATAATTCAGTTCCAACTGAAGAAGTCATGCATTGACATTGACTTGGAAGACCCTTGCAGACTCTTGAGTGGAAATGAATTGCCTCTTAATCTGACTGAAATGGATCGTACAGCTTAGGTCAGTCCGAGGAGGTGTGGGGTTTTTAGTGTGGAAGGCTACCAGATGTTCATGGCTGGCATTTTATTTTGTACGTGTAGAACAAGAAGTGCCCGCTCTCCCAGCAAAGTAACGCAACTGCCAGTTGGGTCACCAAAGAGGTGCTCATCTGGGCCACCAGCTTGGTAGTAACACTGTTGGCATTGTTAAGTGTGAAAGTTCAGGGCAGTGGGAAGCAAGTGGAACGTTTGCTCTTTAGGTAGTATTTTAGGCATCACAAAAAGTTTTTTGGATTCCTTACTCTTCCACCGCTGCCTTCTCTCCTTGCTAGCACTGAGGCTTTGTTGCTCTGTCAGGAATGACCTGACTTAGTTACCGGGATCTGCACTTACAAAAATTCATAAAGTAAAGAAGAGAAGCAATTCTGTATTTTCAACCACCTCTAATCACCTCACAGGAGATACTCCTCCTGTCCTCCTTTAGGTCTTATGTCTCTTACTAGACTATCCATTATATTTTCTTCTTTCCAATTCCTTCTTGTCTCTATGCTTATACATGTATAATCCACTATATTATTTGTTTAATTTAACTTTCCTCTACCCATCTTTACTATTGCCACTAATTTCTTTAAGCTCCATGATCTCTGTCTAATATTTGCCCTGATCTTATATGTCCATATATATCCATCACTTTTAGCATCTAAATAGCCTTAGTGAACTCCATGAATTATTTGTATGCTTAAAATTAAAGACATTTGTGCAGAAGATTGGTCCATTAGACAATAACTCATTGCAGCATGGAGCGTCTGCTTTAACATCGATATTTAGAAGTTCCATCATTTGTGTTGCCATTAATAAATGTCAGGAATGAATTGTGGTCTTCTGTCAGATAGTAGTAAACATTGCAACATGATGGTTTATTATGCAATTGCAAATATTGCTTCACGGGGCTGGCAGCGCGGGATATTGTTCACTTCCCTACAGACGCTGGCAGGTGTAGTGATGCTGAGAAGATGGTTTGCGTACACTTGGCCATAATTCACATAGGCACGTTCGTGTTGCTGAATCTTTGGTGTCCTTGCTGAAGGTAATGAGGCTACACAGACCTTGGGCATCAGAGTCTCTTACTTGTTTAACCTTCCTGGAGAGGGCAATTACCCCGCTTTCCTGTACAGAGTGGTGACCTCTGTCCTCATGATCTTGTAATTGAGAAGGGGAATGTCTCCGAGTTTCTGACTGCCGGAGTTGAGAGATAGGAAGGGTCACAGGGATTGAAAGTGAAAGGCAAGGATCAGCAATTTGGAGGTGGTTATTAATATGCTGATTTACTGTCACTTCAGTCTAAAGAGACTTTTAACAATTGCATGCCTTTCGCACGCTCTTCAAAATGCTGATTTTCCCCCCTAGAAATCTAATTACATTTTCATAAGATATTTTTTCATTTCCAGGTGGTTGCCAACCCATCCCTTGCTCCCATACAGTACTGTAGGTAAAAACCAAAAATCATGTGTATTCATTGCAAAGTTACACCCCAGTAAATCCTTTAATTGTAAGAAAACAGAGCATTATTTTTCCCTTTTTCTTCATGCACTCCTAGTTACATTAAGTGCTGGCAACAAGGAAAAATATATGCAGCCCCAAAACCAGAATTATTTAGGAATCTCCATAAAATAATATCACAGGTTGTTAAAGTTAAATAATAAAATCTGGATTAAATCACTTCATCTTCTGTAGCTTTATGATACACAATGCGTGGACTTGCCTGAAATCAGAGCACCTGACATGACTAAACTCTTGAGGCCAAATTCAATTCCTAACTCCGTCCCTGACTTTATTACTTTAATCAAGTCACGGCCTATCTTTGCTTTGGTTAACCTACAATGTAGGATATAAATAACCTATAATCTTGGAGATTTTGTGAAAATTAATTATTATTAATGAAATGAAAGGCTCCATGATGCGCAGGCTATTTTTATTTATTGTAATTACTTATTATTAATTCACTGAAAATTTAGCAAGTTTTATTATAGGCTTCCTGTGGCTCAGATTTATGCATTGATACTTCTGTCCTTCATCATGGCTATACAATGCCATTATCCACCCTGAAAAATTAATCATTACAGTCCAAAAAAGGACAGGGGTGTTGAAGGAAAAGGGCACTGACCTAAAATAAAACTGGGGGGAAGTCAGTGCATCTGAGTCCTGGGCTGTGCTCTTGCAAACCCCATTTGACTCTTGCCTGGCCCCAAAGGCATTTACGTCCAAATTCAGAGACCTCAGCCCCAGCCTGACCCCGTGCCTGCTGTTCCCTGTTCCCGTGGCCCAGTCTCAGAGAAAGCTTTGGGCAGGGGGCCAGAGGAACGCATCGCATGCGGATGTGGGCTGCAACCTTGCTCGTGCTGTGTGTGAAGGTAACGCTGGGTACGTGCGCGGGGCCTCTGCCTCTGCTCGTGTGTGAAGGCACTTCAGGTCGCATGGAGCTGGGGGGAGTGACACTGTCCTCAGCTGAGACCCACAGAGCTGTTGTTTTATGGTGTTTTTTTTTTTTTTTTTCTTTTTCTGTTAATGGATCCATTCAGTAGTGCAGTTATAGAAAGCTATTGTAAAAGCAGTATTGTAAGCTGTAAAAGCAGGCTTCTAGTAAAGTGCTGCAGCCCCTTTCTATCATGCCTTTCCTCCTAAACATCTCTGTTTATGCAAGAGACTCAGAAGTTCATATGGCTAGAGAGAGGGAGAGGATGAGGGGTAGCACAAGGTTTAAGGAACTCAGTTTGGAGGGGGCAGACCTGGTGCTTACACCTTGCTGCAAGAAGCATCGAGCTGTTTTAGCATCTGCTGCTCACACAGAGCAGAGGTCACCTCTCTGTATGGGAAAGCTGCTCTGACAGTTGTTCCCTTCATCTGAAATATGGAAAAGATGGCAGTTTTGGAGAAGGAAGCTTTGTTATGTATTTTTAAATATTTTTTCCCCACTTTGAAGCAGTTTCAGTTCTGTGGGTAGTGTGTGCATCACAGCTTGGGAATCCTGACCTTGACCAAATACACTTTATGGCACATAGCTGCAGTATTATATCTTTCCTTTTTCAGTCATACAGTGTATCATCGGTTAAACTGTTGCTCCAGCCCTTAAAGTGATGGCCTCCTTGAGACTATTGAACTTATATCATTGTTTAGATAACACACTGCTCAAATAAGAATGTGTCATTATGGTTTTGTGAAGCTTCTAGCACATCTTTGAGTGACTCAGGAATAATGACCTAAAACTTTACCCTGTTAACCCAGGAGAGTGAATCTCGCATAGAACACAAGTACTGACTGCATAGAGTATAATACACTATATATAACAATATAAAGATTTCTGTACCTTTACTTTTCAGCTGTTACATGCTTGTCGGAGTACGACGACTCTGCCAGTGTTGGTGACTGCATGCGGTGGGCAGGAGCTATGCCGTCTCTAGTACAGGAGTGTCTCGTTCCCTGCAAAGATGACTGCACATTTACCCCCTGGTCTAAATTTACGGCATGCTCCTTTGATTGTGAATCAACTAGAAGTAGGAGACGGTCACTCACAGGTATAATATTTTATAGTCTTTTATTTTATCTGATGGTGATACTCGTGAATAATGCCTCTCATATGTTGGTGGACTGATGCTGGGGTTTTGAGAAAATCTAGACAGAATAGGGATCATCCTTAATTGTTTTTTGATCTGATACTGATCATTTCCTGCTTTATGCACACATATTTGGTATGAGAATAATGCAGAAATACTTAGTGGTGGACAGCCATTTTTAGACATAAACCAAATAAAACAGTAACTATCACAGAATCATAGAATGGTTAGAGTTGGAAGGGATCTTCAAGATCATCTAGTTCCAGCCCCCCTGCCATGGGCAAGGACACCTCCCACTAGACCAGGTTGCTCCAAGCCCCGTCCAGCCTGGCCTTGAACACCTCCAGGGATGGGGCAGCCACAGCTTCTCTGGGCAACCTGGGCCAGTGTCTCACCACACTCACACTAAAGAATTTCTTCTGAATATCTAATCTAAATCTCCCCCCTTTCAGTTTAAAAGCATTACCCCTTGTCATATATCTACACACCCTGATAAAGAGTCCTTCCCCACCTTTCCTGTAGGTGCCCTTCAGATATTGGAAGGCCGCTATAAGGTCTCCCTGGAGCCTTCTCTTCTCCAGGATGAACAAACCCAACTCTCCCAGCCTAGGAGAGGTGCTCCAGCCCTCTGATCATCTTTGTGGCCCTCCTCTGGACTTGCTCCAACAGGTCCATGTCATTCTTATGTTAGGAGGGCCCCAGAGCTGGACACTGTACTCCTGGTGGGCTGTCACCAGAGAAGAGTAGAGGGGCAGAATCACCTCCCTCGACCTGCTGGCCATACTTCTTTTCATGCAGCCCAGGATCTGGTTGGCCTTCTGGGCTGCGAGCACACATTGCCAGCTCATGTTGAGCTTCTCATCAACCAACACCTCCAAGACCTTCTCCTCAGGGCTGCTCTCAATC
>VZSZ01007027.1:164373-255456 GCA_013398815.1 Ibidorhyncha struthersii | reverse complement strand
AGAGTGTCAACTGCACCATGCAGCTTGGTGTCTTTGGCAAGCTTTCTGAGTGTGCACTCAGTCCCACTGCACATGTCACTGACAAAGATGTTAAACAGCACTGGTCCCAGTACCGACCCCTGAGGAACACCACTCGTCACTGGTCTGCACTACCTTGAGCCACTGACCGCAACTCTTTGAGTGCGACCATCCAGCCAATTCCTTATCCACCGAGTGGTCCATCCATCAAATCCATGTCTCTCCCATTTAGAGACCAGGATGTTGTGCAGGACAGTGTCAGACGCTTTGCACAAGTCTAGGTAGCTGATATCAGTTGCTCTTCCCTCATCCACCAATGCCTTAAACCCATGATAGAACGCCACCAAGTTTGTCAGGCACGATTTGCCCTTGGTGAAGCCATGTTGGCTGTCACCAATCACCTCCTTATTTTCCATGTGCCTTAGCAGAGTTTCCAGGAGGATCTTCTCCATGATCTTGCCAGGGACAAAGATGAGACTGACCGGCCTCTAGTTCCCCAGGTCTTCCTTTTTTCCTTTTTAAAAATGGGGGTTATGTTTCCCCTTGTCTAGTCAGGGGGAACTTTACCAGACTGCCACGACTTCTCAAATATGATGGATAGCGGCTTGGCAAGTTCATCAGCCAAGTTCCCTCAGGACCTGTGGATGAATCTCATCAGGTCCCATGGACTTGCGAACCGTCAGGGTCCTCAGATGGTCTCAAACCTGGTCTTCTCCTACAGGACGCACTTCCTCATTCCCAGTCCCTGCCTTTGCCTTCTGCGACTTGGGCGGTGTGGTTAGAGCACTTGCCAGTTAAGACCGAGGCAAAAAAGTCATTGAGTACCTCAGCCTTCTCCATATGCCAGATTACCAGGTCTCCCGTTTGTTTCTGGAGAGGGCCCACATTTTCCCTTGTCTTCCTTTTATAACTGACATACCTATAGATGCTTTTCTTGTTGCCCCTGACACCCCTGGCCAAGTTTACCTCTATGTGGGCTTTAGCTTTCCTAACCTGATCCCTGGCTGCTCGGACAATTCCTCTGTATTCCTCCCAGGCTCCCTGTCCTTGCTTCCACCCTCTGTAGGCTATGCATTGTGCAGTTTTATCTGACCTGTTAATCTGGAAAGCATGCAGCAAATATGTATACAAGAATAAAGATCTGTGTGATTTTCTGTTTAAGACTGTTGAAATCTGGATGAAGTTTAAAACTGGGAGTTTTGTACTCAGCAGTATCCAGTAGTTCAACAGGGCAAATTAATATAACGAATAAAGAAAAAACAGTATCCTTAAAACAGTTTTGTTTGATCTTTTGTATGTATTTGTTAAACACTCCAGCTCAAACCATTTCATAGAGCAGTCTCTCATACTTGCTGTCGGGATTTGTTATTGTGTTATTTGAATGCTGACCAAATTGAAAAGCTTTAAAAATCTATAACATTAATAGTTTGGAACTTCTTTTGTTAGCTAAATCAAATCAAAATGAATTATACTGTTTTCAGAAGGTTTACAAGAAATTTACTGTTATTGTTATCCTGATCACTCACATCTTTTCATATTTCTGTGTTGTGTTTGAGAGCTATGGTGTAGCTGGCTTGAGTTTGCTCCATTAATAGGGGTGAAACTTCAAAGACTTCTACTATGGAGTAAAACACTAACATGGCTGTAAAAATATCTGCTGCGATAATGCCTGGGAACTGAATGGCAGCAAAGTATGGTGGCTACCACTGCTCCTTTCTTCTGCTCCTTTCTTCTAGACTCACTTGTACCTGGCTGCATGGTTATCTTGTTATTCAGTTTGTTACTGTTGGAATGATCCAAGTTTTTAGTAACTAACAATTACAGCATACAGACATAATGGCTTCAAGCTGCCATTCGTCAGTATGGCTCATTAAAGGATAATGATTTCCCTTTTACATAAAAATCATTATTATACAGTGCTCTATTGTTTCTGCCAAAGAGCGTATTCTGAAATGTTCTTTCAAGTAAGTGGACCAAAAACGGTTTCTGATATTCAAGTTTTGATGGCTTGTCTCCTCACCCGCACTGCATTTGTGACCAAACACCACCAGTCTCTCCCATACGACCTTGATGGGTTCCCTTCTTCCCGCTGGGAAGCAGCTCATGGTCTCAGCTCCCAGCAAAGGTGTCCTGAAAAGCAAGTGGTGAACATGCCACAGGTGTCCCAGGTGGTGCTGGGGTGGGGACAGCGCACCACCACAGAGAGCAGCGAGGGAGGACCAAATCAGACATCGGTTTTGGTTTGACCACAGTTCAAAAGGAGAAGTCGATGACGTTAGTGTTTGACCTGTCTTTGCATAAAACTTCATGAAAATTGGAGCTGGCCAAAAGTCTTGAAAAAATCTCATCCATGTGAAGTGAACTCTGGCCAAAGATTTAAGGAAGGTTCTGTTTGGGAAGTCCTTCATGCTGTTAAGACTCCTTTATCCATTTGTGTTTCACCTTTCTGTAAGCGTGCACGCATTGTACCTCCTTGTTCATCACTGTGCGTGTCTATGCTCAAGTGAATGCTTCAGCTTCATTATAAGAGTTCATTAACAATGTCATTTACTGGGAATCTGCTAATTGTTTGCTAAGTATTTGCTTGCCTCCCACTCAGATTTTAATAGTATTATTCATTTCACTTTGTAAGTAATCATAGACTCTACATATAAAATCAGTCATTACTTAAGAAGCAAAAGATTTATTACAGAATATATCAAAATTCAAAGTCATTATAATGAAAACGCAATTTTTAGGTAAGTCTTCATTTAATTAATACAGTCAGTTAATTCACAGTACTATGGGTACAATGCATTTTCTGGATGAAGGTGTATTTTTAATGTTTCATATAATTTTTATGTATAGTATGTACTACCTGATAATATTTAATATATAAAATATTTGTTAGTCTTCAGAAATTTAATTTAAAAAAGAAAACACTATCATTGAAGCATTCACATCCTTGAAAATTCTGGCAGTGGTATTCTTAATAGTAATTTCTAAAGCAGTCTGTGAAGATGATAAAAATATCACCATCACGAATTCTAAAACTGTTTCTTTGCGAAGAGTATGGGATGAATGTCACTTTTGCCCTCAAAATAGGGCTTTCATAGCAACTTCGTTAGAGGGAAGATTCCAACAAAACAGATGGTAGGGCAGGTTGGGAAAAAAGTGTTGTATAAGTGTGATATTATTAGCATCCTTACCTGTGTCTGATGTGCTTCATGTAATAATGGCAAAACATGGGCAAGTCCCAAATTCCCATGTTTACTAATACAATGCAGAACGTGCAGCTGTACGTATACACTGAGTTTGTGGCTTCTGTCAGCTCATCAAACATAAAATGCTGGAAATGCCACTGGAGAGCTCCCAATCTATTTAAAGCCTTTTAAAAGACTTTCCTTTAAGTATGTGGAGTTGTACTTATACCTTACCTGAATTTCCTCATAAATTTTATATATATAAAAAATATAAAGATGTTGGCACCATTTGATTTCTTTGTGTTTATTATCCCTTTGTGCTGGCTAACTTTACATTCCTCAGAACTCTGGAAATGCAATTTTGAAAGAGCTGGGGCTTGAAGGACAGTGATATTAAGGGTCTGCAGACGGTGCCCTTCTCTTTGGAGATACACGTTTGTATGCAAACAGGTATTGATGATGGCCAGCTTGTGCTCCTGCTGACATGTGGCGAAATGATTCTTGGTTCCAGACTAGATAGAGGGCTGTTGGGTTATAAAACTGATTTTTTTTTTTTTGTTTTTAGTATCTGATTTGTGTGCAACACCAAAGAGAAAACATTTCTTTTGGGATCAAAGCTTTCAAAACTTTTTGCAAAAGTATTTTTAGTGTGTCCAAGATCCCCAAGGAACACTTTGAGGATGAGATACAGATGCGGTTTGTTAGCAAAGATGAATTCTCCCCTTCTGTGCAGATGCCAAATGCAAAGACATTCCTGAGCTGAGCCGGCATTAAGATTGCTCCACCTCACGTTGGCTAACCCATGCCAAGAAAAGAATTGATTTTATCTTTAGAGGCCGTATACAGACCTTTGTTCCCTGGAGCAGCTGTAGGGATGCAGGGAGCGTGAATTCTCTTCTTTACATTATCTCTCCTTGTACCGGGGACCTCTTCTCGTGCCTAGAAGTCCTCCAGGAGCAGTGCATGGGGAGCCGTACCACAGGCTTATTTGAATGCTGCTGCTTCCTGAAGCTGCTGAAAGATCTGTAAAGAGCCTTCTTTTAAAACCTGTGGAAGGAATAGAGCAACAGAAAACAATAAACCAAATATAACCATTGAAATGCTTTCCAGCCCTAATAATTTACAGAGGATTATCTTTTCTGTTTTCTTCAAAGCGTGGTTTGCGTGCAGAGTGCATCTTTAACTAATTTGTAAAGTAGCCTCAAAGAAGTAGTTGTGGCTAATGTAGAGTCCTCTGGAAGTTGTCCTGGCAACCATTGATTGTGAGCAAGTAGAGACAAAACAATCAATTTATTTTCATCAGATAATTAGAGAAAGATGATATTATATAAAATTACAGAGCATTTTCTGGGCAGACCATTACTAGAGTAAGACTTTGCATTTTGCTCCTTGCTCTACCCACCAAAAAAGCATTTCCACGTTCTCTGGTTGCCCGTGGAGATAAATACCTTGTCCTTGCACTCCAAAGCACTGGCAGCAGCTAATAGATGCTTCGGAAACATTCCTGGATATTAACATTCAGATTGTCTTGGTTCTAATGTGTTGAATTCATGCAAGTATAAATAATATGACGTGGTGTTATCAAAAGTAGCAGATGTTAAGCTAACGAACAGATTTCTGTGGTTGGAACAGGGCGAAGCAGAAAGCGAGACAAATGCCAGAATACAGAAGTTTATCCTCAAGTTGAAACAGAGCTGTGCCCCTGCGAGGTGTTTACCTCCCAACCCCACGGAAACTGGTCCGACTGCATTATCGGAGGAGGTACATCCGAGCCACAGTTGGGAGCGCGATCCCCTGGAGATGCCAAGGAGTGTGGCCAGGGTGTACGACTGCGAGCTATTGCCTGTTACGATAAGACCGGCAGACTGGTGGAACCATCGCGCTGTAGCAGTTCGGGTAAGGAGATTTAAAAAAGCGCACAACACGTGTAAATAGCTCTGCTACCGAGCACAGTTACCCACTCAACAGTTCATTTTGGAGCCTGTCACAGGTGTGTACCTCTTTACTTGCTGGAACAGCTTTCACAGTGTTGCTGTGACTGTTGAACGCTGTTCTTCTAATATCTTCTTATCGCTCTTAATGCTAAGGTTTTCCTCAGTATAAGGGTCTGCTGGCATTTCTACAGTGGAAATGAAGTATAAGGGGGCTAAAGTTGGCTTCACTGTCAGAATACCAGAGGCATTTCTCTTACTTGTCTTAAAATCCCATAAAAGCTTAGGAGGAGGAGAAGCTATATTTCAATTAGCATTTTGTTTGAAGATATTTCCTAATTCAGCTTTTACTTGTTTGTAAATTTTTATTCCTTTTCACTCAATTTGGAGGTGTTCATACTCAATTTGGAGGTGTTCATACTCAGTCTGGAGGTGTTCTTACTCAGTTTGGAGGTGTTCAGGTTTTCAATGAAAGAATCAGGAATTTTCTTGAGACAATCATATTTCATTACAAAAACCCTGTGATGTCACCTGCTGTCGCTCCTGCCAAGTACACATGCCTTCAGCAGCCAGTGGTCTTATCCTTGCAATTTTGTGCCAGTCTCAAGCTCAAATTGATACCCAGCACATATCCCAGTGTCACTGCTTGCTGGGGCTCTGGAATGTGATTCTGTCCACTTACATTTCACATATAATCCAGTAGCCTATATCAAACAGAAACAGGGCAGGATTAGAAGTAGAGCAAGTGGGAAATGTCATTCCATCTGGATATTTTCTCCCATTTTCCATGATTTGCAATCATTACGCTAAATCAATTTGCAGTCAAAAGCCCTTATCCTAGGAGCAAATTCTGTACCCATGCTGCCCCCAAACCACTAATGCACTCTGACTTCCAGTCAAAAAAAAACTTAGGACACCACACAATGTGATGCAGTAGGTTGGAATACTGCTGGTGAGCTATATATGGGAGAGGGAGGAATGATGTCTCAGGAGGAGATTAAGTAATACAACGGGAACCATTAATGTTCCTGAGTATGTAAGGGAGCAGACAAAGAAGTGGGGCTGCTCTGTGGAGGGTCTTCAGGATGAGGATCAGCAGCCTGAGCAGCACGTAATAAAAGGAAAAAGAAACCCACCCTAATGAAGTGATTCAGTCCTGGAGTGAATTCCTCTCGCAGCTGTTGATGGCTGTTCCAGCTGGCTGCACGGATTCATAAAGCAGCTTTCCGTGGTTTGTGTTTCGACAATGTGCTGTTGTACCAATTGATTATGCCTCTGTGGCCCATGAAGGAGGAATGCTATACCTTTCCCCCACAACATTACCTTTTCTTCTGAAAAAAAGGGAGCTGTTGGGTTTTGAGAGGTGCCTGTGCTGTGACTTGCTCTTTTGAAATACTCAGAGTTTTTATCACTATTAAAAAGAGGAGGTTGTCTATGTGTGGGGCTTTTCTGAATAACCTTGAAGCCTGTTTTCTGTCAGTGATATTTATGTGGCATTTTTAATGGTCCAGCTTCTCTTCGGGAAGTAGTAGGGAGTCGTAGCTCAAGGGGATTACTGTTGGCTTTCTTGTCTTCAGCTTTTTATCTGAGCAGAAATGAATTGCAACCCGGCCCTGGCACAGGACTGATGTCAGAGGCCAGAGGGGTGGTCAGTACTGTACGGCAGAGCCCTATCGTATGACCTTCCTCCTGCACTCTATTTACAGAGTGCTCTGAAGACCTTTAGGTTTGGAAGTGGGATGTAAAGGAGGGGTGAGATGTTCCCACCTTCTGAGTGCCCCGTAAGAGTTCCCCTAAGGGTGAACTATGAATCTCTGGTCAGATCCCTGTTTAATATTCATTGCTCCCCAGTGTTGAACACCTTCTGTTTCCTGCAAGTTGTGCGGGAAAGCAGTACTGAGTACTCTGTCTCCAGAGGACATGGATATTTCGGTGACTTTGGGTGTACAGTGCCCAAAAGTGGGCAGAAAGCTCCACAGGCTCTAATTCCATCACTTGGGGCATGCCTTCCAACCAGAGCAGTTAAACAAAGATAAACCTGATATTTATGGGCTCTAGAGCTGGGAGCTTTCAAAATGCACTTCTGAACACAATATTGAATTAGTGATAGAAACAAATCATTATCCAATTAATAATTAGCAGAGTGTTATTCAATCATAATAAAGAAGAGCAAATTATAGAAGCACACAGAATTGCTAAGCCCTGAGAAATTATTCATGACAGGTTTTTTTTAAGCAGCTCAGTTTGTCTTGTTCACAATTAATATCAGGTGACCTTTTGACATTTGCTGGCTGACCATATTTATGGCTAATTAAGCCATTGCATTATATATTGAATGCCAATCATTGTGATATCTAGGCATTGTTCTTGCTTTATGAGCTGTGAGGGTAAGCGTGTTCCTCTTCTCTTTCTTTCAGGTCTTCTGGCTTCTCTTTGTTCCCTGCTCTTTTCCTTTTGCAGGACAGTGCGAAAGGAAAAGTTCCTTTCCCTTGAACCAGGACAGAAGTCAGAAGTTGTGAGACTTAGACCTCAGTTCTTTGCTAGGTCCTTTTGAAGAACTTTTACAAAGTGTAGAAAGACAGATGTAAGGATGCAAACTTTGCCTTAGAAGTAGATTTAAGTTTGTGCCAGACTTGATAATGCCATGAGTACAAGGTATGGGACAATAAAAATAGTATAGAATAGAATAGGTCTGTCTGTAACTTTTCTCAAGAGCAAGCTCAGGGCTCTTGTCTTCTTGAAGCAATGATTTTCACTTTCCCTGACTGAAACCTGGTTGTTGAACTTACCACTTCAGTAGGGTTTAGTTCACTCGTGTCAATGCCACTTATTATGTGAAGGTATCATAGTTATCAAGTGAATGTACTGTGAGTTTGAGTTTGATGTAGAAATTAAGCGGTGCTCTGAGAGGTTCAGGGTCTGAGGCCCTGATCTTATACTGAGTTTTGTGAGCAGTTCTGCACTGGCCGCTTTGGGGAAAAAAAAAAACCCAAACCAAAAAAATACTAAAGTCTGTTCATCTGTGTTTTTCAGCAGTATAGACTCCGACTCTCCTAAGCCTATTATCTGGAAGTATATCAGCCCTTTAAGCATATCTTCTCAACAGATAATGGATTTTCTCCCCACTGGCGTAGTTACCACATACACAGTATCCCAAGGTCCAAAAACAGTGAAGACAAAAGCATTCCAGCTGTGCCTTAATGGAAGTGCGCTACTAGCTTGCCTCGTGGTCTACAGTTTGTTCTGTCAGGACCTGAGTCCTGGGCTGGAGAGACCTCTGCCGTGACCCGGCACAGCTGAGCACAGCTTGTGCGAACACTTTGAGTCCACTGTAGTGGCTACACAGGTCATGCCTTGACTAATTTACCTATCCTCACTGCAGTTTAATCTTGGGTTAGCTCACGAGTACTAGCTATGACAAGCTTGAAAATATAAATCCCAGACTTTTCTGAATTTTATTCCTTTCTACACCGAACTGATGTCCAGAAAAAACACACTGTACCTTTTTTTTTTTTTTTTTCCAATGACTGGCTTTTGTGATTAGTGTGCTGCTTTATTTTAGTGATGTCGTCATTTTCATTGATGGCCCATTCAATAAGCTCAAGAAATGAGTGACCTGCAGGTTCCAGATTGAGCTAGTTCTTTTTTCCCCGGAGTTGGCTTACTCTTCTTTTCCTTCCTCTAATTTGGAAATGCAATTATGAAATTATGGATAGAAGTGACTATCTCTAACTATATTATAAAAATGTAATTGATAATTTGCCTCAGTTTGTGTTCCCATCAGAAGACTGGCTTCTATTGTGTTCAGCTCACTGCTAGTCCGGAGGGCCTCTGTTCTCTTGCTGGCGTTTGGAGCATCCTCTTTGGACGTGAAATTGTCCTCTTAATTGCGGTTCATCCGCTTCTCAATCTGTCATCTGAGTTCCTCGTACTATTTTTGAATTTCCACCTCCTTTGTTTTGAATTATTTCATGTAGTTCCTTTGCCTCTCTTTTTTGTGTGCTGCGCCAACAGGGTTTTTTTTTAATCTTAGAGGAACACAGGGTGCCTCATCTGTTCCAAATCAAAGGCTGGAGATTTCTGTACTCTTGCACAGAGGTTCTGCTTTTGATCCAGCGGGCAATTTATGGAAAGCAAGAATTTATGAAGAGCGCTTATACTATTCAAATTCTGCTGTGCTCGCAACAACAGGAACCTGAAAGAAAGACACAACAGACAAACAGATCCTGGCTTTAAATCACAGAGCGGTTAGCTTAAACCTACAGTCCCCTTAAAAAGCTTTAATTATCTCTAAATTTATGAAGGGCACGGCAGGGATGCTCATATACCTCCTTATTCTCAACAGTGCAGTGTTTTGTTGTATGTGGTTTAGTTGCGGATGGGCAAATCAAAGGGGACTGGCGTTGCTCAGAGGGTCCCCCAGCACCTCCTGGTGCAGAGGTGTCACTCTGTTCCTCCCAGTCAGGTCAACGTAACACCACTACTGGGAATGCTGCTGGCAAGGTCACTCCTTGAAAATGTCAGCTTTAATCCCAATTGGGTGGCTTTAGCAAACAGATGCACCGAGAGGAGTTAAAAATTTTGGTGATGTGAAAACTCATAGTTTTTGTGGTTGTTGGAGGGATGTTCCCTGCTCCGAGGCACATCAGGGCAGCGTGTGCCAGCAATGACAGTGCTGCTTCTGTCCTGATCAGCTGTGTCCCTGGCGTTGAGAGACTTAGGACAGTATGCAAAGGTCACGGATCAGGTATTTCAACTCCTCCTGCTCAAAACCAGGTAGTATCAAGTCTCATGAAATTTGATTTTCTGAAAGGTCAGCCCAGAGTAGTGCTGTATTTCTACCTGGGGCGTTCCTCTGGGGTTTACGCTGCCTTACGTGAAAGTCCTGGCCACCAGCTTGACAGACATTGCGTGACCGACCTGTGAGTTAACACAAGGACCTGCTCTGAAATCCTGCGGTGTGTGAATCTCCGCACTGTCATTTTAGGAGAAGGAGAAAATGAGCTATTTTCAGGTAGCTTTTGATCACTAGATTTTAATAATCTTTCTGCAAAATTATATCTGTATGTCAAAAAACTATAAGCAGGGCTTAATAGCTTGAAGAAATATGACCCAAGTTTATGGTGGACTGGTAGAAAACTTACCTTTCCTACAAGGTAACAATTTGGGGAAAAAAAGCTGGAAAAGCTACATTGAATAAATGCCTGTTTATTTTTGAAAGTCTATCTGTTCTGGCAGTTACTGTGGTACACATTTTTCCATAGCTGGTAAATTTTATTTTGAAGAATGAAATTGTTGCAGAAATCCCTGATTTTGTTTTGAAAATCTTCAGAAACAGAAACTTTTCTGAATGTGAGTTTAACCCCTGTTTTTTGAAAATATGCCTAAGTATTTAATTTCATTCTTAGTCTAAATGAAATTTTATATTGAAATTCCCTTTCCTTAGCACAAACCATTAATTCCAGAATGCATTTTAGTTTTAAGTGATTTCTGTACTTCCGTAAACAGCATCCTAAAAACAACTTATGGATGAGGTCTCATTCTTGATAGCCTCATCTATTTTCCAAGGAAAATGGGCAACCCTGCCTAGACTGTCCTCTTCCCAGCTCCAGGTCTCACACATGCCAGCCTCGGGGATGCCTCCTCCTCCCTAAAAGTGTGGGAGTAGTCTTGGCACCGTTGATTAATGATAACATATAGACCCTGTGTTCAGACTACCCTACTCTTCTTTTGGCATTTGGGTTTAATTAAATATTACAATACTCCCGTTTCTCTCTGTGGTTTCTTCTGTGTGTCTCTGCGGTATATCTCTCTGTGGCCTTTTTATTACAGAAAAATGACTGTATTACTTACCGGGACAAAGCTTTTCAAAGACTTCTTGAGGAAAAAGTTTCAGCTAAAAACTCACTTTATTTTCTGCCCATCCCGTCCCCTGGCATGGGAATTAAGGCTGGGTTTGGATCACAGGTGGCTGAAAAGTGTTGCCAGCTGCAGATGGGGCTGTCCTACCCTAGCGTTCCCAGTTCAGGACTCTTCAAAGCCACTGTCACCTTTGACTGGTTTTCTGCTATCTCAAAGCTAAATAGCTTCTAAATTTAGCTCTGAAATCCTGGCTGGCTTCTCCTCTGGACCTCTCACCGATGTTTCTACACATCTCCTTGGGTGTGCAGTGACACTCTTAATTACAGCTGTGGCTGCCAGGGGAGCTCTAAGTGCAGAAACAGAGCCCGTAAAGGACCTGCCCTCCATTTCTTGTTTGACTACAGGATTTTTACTCAGATTGCTCTTATAACAGAGCTCAAAGAACATTGATTTATTCCCTATCTTTTCCCTTCCTTTTTTTCCAAAATCTGTTTGCCATAAGAAAATTTGGCCACAGTTCTTCCTTCCTGGATGTTAAAAGAGCTATCAAATGAAATTGGATCACAAGACAACTGTTCAGACGTCGCTGTTCTCTATGTTTTTCTGGCAACAGAATCAAAGGTAAACAGCCATCAAAAAAGTTATTTCTGAATGGGTCAAACTGGCTATCACAGAAGCTTATTTAAAGTGAGGTAAGACTTCCCCTGAGGCAGAGTATGTAGAAATGCACGTTCTTCTAGATCTTTGTCCTCTTAGAGAAAGCAAGCACGCATCTTATGAGGAAATATTTAGAGGTTTAGCTATTTGAGCAACATCGTCTATAGGTGCTGCATTTAGTCATAGTGATGTCTGTTGTTACTCCTTGGCTCTAAATATAAATCTTTATAGCCTGTCTTTTTGCCCAAATTTCTTTTATGCTTTTTGCTGCAATCCATAAAATGACCCTTTTGAAGAGGCAAAAACACCAGACTATAAGGAATGATTTTTTTACTAACCTCAAGCATGAATTCTTGTGTTTGACGATCACCGTCAGCCACCACTTGCCGGACTACCTCTTCCCACCCTTGCTCATGTCCGTGCCTTTTGTTTCTATTATTAGGCTCAGTCAGTTTTTCTCTTGTTTTTTTGACAGGTTGATTAAAGCCCTTCCATGGGAGTTGGGAATGTTCTTTGTGCAGAAAGAGTAACTTGGTGTAGAAATAGTCTATCGGAGGGTCAGGAGAGCTTTGATAGCAAGTTAATGCACTTGGCTATCTGCTGCCCTGCTTTCTGCAGTAGGCTACAGTAAGAGTATCTCTCTGAAATGCGGCCCATCTCTCCAGCTTTAATAATGCATTTGTCACAAATACAGCCTGTTATGAAGCAAGGCTTTAATAAAATGCTACCATACAAAGACAGATTTAGAATTAACGTTTTTCTCTCCCTATGTGCCATTCCATTGAATATGTTATGTTAGAAGTATGCAGAAATACTGGTTTAGCCTAAGCCTTTTCATTAATTATGTACTCTAGTGTTAAGACCTCAACACTTTTCCTACTCATGGGGAACTTCTTGATTCCTTTGAGAGATGTGTAGCTTTACTGGGAAGTGATATGTACTGGTGGTAGTTCACAGGTTTCCTCTCATGTCTTATGTGGGGTTTTTTTTCAATGTTTTAAAAACTGATTGCCTTTTATACAGCTCTGAGGAGCAGGACTTTCAGTCAAATCAATGGATGACAAATAATTTTTAAGTGGACAGTCAAAATTTCCTATCTTTACCACTGGTGGTGAGCCCTGTGCCAGCTAGACATAGCAGGTGTTTTAGTGGGTTCCAGTGAGAGTTAGAGGGTTTCACATCTGACATAGAATCATAGAATGGTTTAGGTTGGAAGGGACCTTAAAGATCATCTAGTTCCAACCCCCCTGCCATGGGCAGGGACACCTCCCACTAGACCAGGTTGCTCAAAGCCCCGTCCAGCCTGGCCTCGAACACCTCGAGGGATGGGGCATCTACAACTTCTCTGAGCAATCTGTTCCAGTGTCTCACCACCCTCAGAGTAAAGAATGTCTTCCTGATATCTAATCTAAATCTCCCCTCTTTCAGTTTGAAGCCATTACCCCTCATCCTATCACTTCATGCCCTTGTAAAAAGTCCTCCAGCTTTTCTGTAGGCGCCCTTCAGGTACTGGAAGGCGGCTATAAGGTTTCCTCAGAGCCTTCTCTTCTGCAGGCTGAACAACCCCACCTCTCTCAGTCTGTCTCCATAAGAGAGGTACTTCAGCCCTCTCATCATTTTTGTGGCCCTCCTCCGGACCTGCTCCAACAGGTCCATGTCCTTTTGCTGAGGACTCCAGAGTTCCAGGACTCCAGAGGTGTGGTCTCACAAGAGCGGAGTAGAGGGGCAGAATCACCTCCCTCGA
This sequence comes from Ibidorhyncha struthersii, assembly GCA_013398815.1. Classification (NCBI taxonomy): domain Eukaryota; kingdom Metazoa; phylum Chordata; class Aves; order Charadriiformes; family Charadriidae; genus Ibidorhyncha; species Ibidorhyncha struthersii. The sequence goes on along the minus strand of VZSZ01007027.1, from coordinate 242,062 downwards.
CCTGCTGCCCACGCTGCTTTTGATGCAGCCCAGGATCCGGTTGGCTTTCTGGGCTGCGATCGCGCATTCCTGGGTCATGTTGAGCATCTGATCCACCAACACCCCAAGTCCTTCTCCTCAGGGCTGCTCTCAATCCATTCCTGCCCAGCCTGTATTTGTGTTCAGGATTGTTGTGACCCAGGTGCAGGACCTTGCACTTGGCCTTGTTGAACTTCATGAGGTTTGCACAGGCCCACATATTCTGAATATCTTCAGAAGCAACGTCGTGTGTGTCTGCTTGTATGGAAGAAGAGTCCAACAAAAATAAGAATTCCACTTTTTGCACATAGGCCAGGGTCTGAATAAAATGAGCTGACTGCCAGAGTAGAAATGAGTTTGCTGGAGCACTCCATACAGCCATAAAGTTAGCATGAAAGGGGGACATGGGCACATAGTGGGTATCTTTTAAGGTGCCTGATGTAGTCTGCTTGATCAAAGAGTGTGGGAGACCAACTTGGAAACATAGCAACAGCTGAATTTAGAAAATTTGAGGAAATGGGCTTGAATCAGGAAACGTGGATAAAATTAAACTTCGTCTCAGGCTGCTCTAAGGATTATCATAACAATATTGATGAGTAACTAAGAATTTATCCTACCCTCGTCTATTCCTGGGTCTGAGATATACTTTGAAATCTCTGTGTCCTCCAAGGTTTGCAAATGAGGATGGTGTAAATTAAATCACTGAGAGCCTAGTTTGCAAAACTTCTAATATCCCTCACTACAGACAGAGATTCCCTCTGTGAAATCTTGGATCTCATTTGTATGTGGTAACATGGAGGAGTGACCATTAAAAATCGTATTATTCAACAAGATTGCATCGCTTTCTGCTTCTGTTGGAATTCATTGTAGTCCCCCAGCAGAGGAGATTGAGCTACACAACCAGAGTGCTCAAAGTCACGCTGCAAAATTGAAACAAAAGTCTATCAGGAATTCGGTACATCAGTACTCTGTGCTGGGGCCTGCTAATGTCACAAAAATGTCCTATTTCCATCTCAAGGTTTTCCATCATCTAAATGAGTCGTGCTGCTCTCCCCGTGCCTAAGCTGTGGAAAACCAGGACCGTTCTCTTTCTTAAAACCCTGTTTCCATCAGGTGTTTTTTCTAGTACAGCTTTATTTAAGGACGTCGGATGCCTTTGTATCCCTGCCTCTGTAGCAAGGTGACCTCTGATAGCAGGAGTGAAACTCCCCATCCGAGCAGGCTGGACCTCGTGGCAGCTACCTGGCGTTTGGGAAAGCGCTCACAGATCTTCTGAATGTCGGTAATGGTTAGTGGCAGCTTTAAAACAGCGCCAGTATAATTAAAGTATGTAGTTGGGTTTCTCATTTAGTGTCGATGAGACTAGGAGGCATTGAGGCAGTGTATTGATTTAAATGCATTGATCGGAGGGGTCACTGTGTCACTCGCCTCCCGCGGTGGCGGGGAGGGAGGCTGTGGAGGTCGCGGTGGGCTCGGATGCTTCTCCCTGCCTTTTCAGTGCCTGTGTGACCTGCTTCTGAACAGGGGCCCTTACACTTGGTAATGCCTCTCGAGTTTGCAAATTAAAGTACTAGGAACGTACATTTAAAAAAAAAAAAAAAGTTTTTTTCATGTTGTTATGAGCCTTCTTGGTGATGTTAATTGCACATGGATCTAATTGCTTTGTGTTCCTTTCTTCGGCAGAGTCATCTGGTGGTTTATTTTGTCTGAACTAAGGGCAGTATTATAATGTGCAATACGTGGTAAATATCAGGATCATGGAATCATACAAGGAAGGGCATCAGCGTTTCCCATCCTGTAAAATGGAAGCTGTTGCGTTGCTGTCCGAGGGAAGATGCCTAAATGAGGCTTGTCTGTGTCTTGGGGTCGCAGCTTGGCAGCTGAAATGAGGTGGCATATTGTGTTGACAGTGCCTAACGTCGTATCTTTAGAAACTGGCAGAAAGATGCTCTCTGCAGAGGGCCCCAAACTCTGAAATTGAGTTTCTTAGTGTGCTCCAGCAGAGCCTGAAACCATTGACCTTCAGGCCATATATGATTTACTGATAGGGGCAGATATTTTTGGTGACTTTTGGCGGCAGCTTTCTCCCTGTGATGGCCCCTTGGCTCTGGAAGGTGCTTCCCGCCTGGTCCAAATTGCCCAAGTCTATATTGATCCTCAGAGTGCTCTGCAATGCACATCTATTTTCAGAGCCACTGTGCAACTGGGCCTATGAGAGAAGTCAGATGTAGGAGGAGAATTTGACGGTCTTTGGACAATTTAATTTTGTCTTCGTGATGTATTGTGGAAGTGTGTTCAGCCCTTAAAAAAAGTCTTATTATATAAATCTCATAATAATAACAATAAAAAAGAAACACAATCTCTGGTTTGTTTTAAAAATCTGCTTGGATTATGAATGGAGTAGCCTGAAGAATATATAAGCTAAACTATTCATAATAAAGTACAGTGGAATGAGTTTCTGTCCTGATATACCGAGAGGATGAGGACACCAACAAAGGAAAAAAAAAAAAGCTACTCAGTTTTGTTTGGACAAAGCAGATGATTTTCCCAGTGGCAGGGTGATGAGCAAAGTACATAGAAAAACAGAGCTGAGCTGCTCCCCTAGCTGCTATTGATCCTAGTGGATGATTTTTTTATTTGAGCAAGGTCTTTCTTAAGACGTCAGGGCTCCCCAGCAGCCAGCCCAGCCCTTCACTGCAGGGAAGCAGCCCCAGGAGGAGGGGGAATCATTTCCACAGCTGGTTTTGGAGCCCAGACAGATTTGTGCCGTGGATTTCTGCATCGGAAGTTTCCTTCGAGATGAATGTACACTGTGAAGTCCTATTTATTTGCACTCAGAAGGCAGCAGACGAGTCTCTCTTCTCCGGAAGAGTTCTCAGCTTGTTCTGCAATCTGTTACAAGGAATGTGCTAATTAATGGAAATTTCCTTATTTAGTTAAAAGATTAAATATATCAACTATTATGGTTTGCATGCAACTCAAAGTGTGAGCCTGCAAGTTCTTTAAGGAAAAAACTGTAACACAAAATCAAAAGAAATTAGAAATCATAATGCAAAGTCAGCATCAACTCAAATGCCTCGTCAGAATTTATAGAGACTGTGAAATTGAGCAATAAAACCAACCTTTGGATGAATTTCAATAACAATAATGTTGAGTTAAACTTACCAGCGTTTTTTACAAGTCCTCTCTGGTCTATTTAGAATCTATAATCAGTCTGCTACAAGATAACGAGAGCATGTGCATCTTTGTTGAGAAGAGCAAGTGGAAATAAATTAGCTAAGGGTATTTGAGCTTTGCAAAATACTCGATGTAAAAGTTATTTTTGCTGGGTTTTTTAGTTGTGCATTTACTGAATGTATTCATTAGATTATCTCTTAAATTTCCCAGCTAGCAAACTAATAATGCATAAAATCTCTCAAATCCTTGCATATTAGAAAAAAAAATAATTAAACATTTGTTCCATGGCAATATTACATCCTTTTCAGATGCAACTGAAGTTGTTAGCAACTTTAAGAGTCCCAGACTTATTCTGCTTAGTTTCCTTCAGTTAATAATATTCTCCCTTGAAGCAGCATCTCAATGTTTCAGCCTGGGTGGCTTAGGATGACGTGCTCCCCTTGCATCTCACAAGCTTCTGGAGCCTTCGGTGGTGCCGTGTGGCCCATGGTCGATGGCTGCCTTATCTGTGATATGTTGGGAAAGCCCCAACCATGTATCTCTGATCAGCTGGTGGAATTAGTCTCTTAACTGCAGTCTATGCTCAATGCCAAGTTTTAACCTGAGTTAAAACCTGGGGTTTGCTTTGTAGGAGATCCCAAGGCTTCAGCTGAGCAGAATCTGGCTGACCGAGTGCCACGGTCCACCAAGTCTCCTTTATAAAGTCTTTAGCTATTAGATGTTTAGCACCACATGGATTTACTAGTCTTATTCTACATATTTCACAGTCAGTAACCAAATGAATGTAAATATTAATTAGAAAATGGATCAATTTTTTTTCCTCTACCTTTGGTCTGTGTAATTAGAAACATTTCTTCTGTGTCACTGTCCACTCTGCTGCTGCCTTGTTTGTTAAAGGGTGATCTCTTTTATCCTGTAGACTGCAAGGGGATTTACTGGTGCTATTACCAGTGGCAGTTGCAGTGATGCACAGAATTGTCCCTCTCATGACCTTGGGTTTTATGAAGCACCTCAAAGTTTACTAACAAGGGTAGAACTGCTAGAAGTTTGTTAATTGAAGTGATGAAATATGTTAGAGAGGATACAAATGAGTTTAAAGCCAATTCAATTAGAAGTGCATCTGTTTCCAAAGCTGCTGGAGAAATGTTGTTTATTTTTGAATCACTTTTAAGTCAGCCTCTCGGAGTCCTGTTGGCACTGTTGTTTAACGCTGTGCACAGACCTTACACCCGCAGCAAATTTATCATTTGGAAATGCAACGACTAAGTGGATGCCAGTGTCTTACGTTAGCTTGTAAACCTACTAATCACCTGCTTCTCCTGCCATGATCCGTTTGCGAATATAGAGGGGGGCACGGAAGGACACTGCAGCCCCTCGCTGGCTGTGCCTGCAGTGATACGTACTGTGTCATGGGTAGGTGGGAAAGAAGTTGTGCTCCTGCAAAACTCCCCCACCTCCTCCCCGGCGCTGCAGTGCAATCCACAGCCTCTTTGTGCTCCTGCACCGCTGATGCCCACCAGCCCATCCTCCAGCTGCCTCCCACTGCTTTGGCTCTTTTGAGCTGCACAGCAAAAATGAGACAATAACAGTTTTTACACTGTGTATTTGAGCCTTAACCTCTGACATCCACTGGACCATCGTCCTCACTTCATTAATCTACCTGTGATTGCTCCGTCTCTTGGGCTGCACAGAAGAAATGAGAGGAGTGATGTTTGCTACATCAGGTGTTTGAGCCTTCCCAGTACCTCCTGTGTAATCTGTGGGTGCTTTGTTTATTATAGATACTTTAGGGAAGAGAGTGCCATTTGTGGCTTGTAGAGCAACAAGCCCATTGTTCTTAATGAATAAATAATAGTAAAATGAGCTGGGCAGCCCAGGTAAATGCATTTGTTCATCCCATTAGGTTGGCAGCATCTCAGTAGTAAAACAATAGCACTTAAACATAGAAAAGGCTTATTTGCTCATCCAGCTCAATTTTTACTGCCAATTCAGGACTATTCCCAGTAGCATGTTTCAAGGTGCCTACCTAAATAATCCCATGCACTGGTGTTTCCGTCGCTACCTCCTGTGACATCTGTGTGTGCAGCTCCAGCTCTGCGGCATTCAGGAGCCTGCTGTTGGTTCAGGTAGGACAGAGGCTCTCATCTGTTGTTTCTAAATTAAATGAGTTTTCTTTTAATGGTATTTGAGATTTTGAGGAATAAAATAAAAAAAAAAGGTTAAAGGAAGCTTTAAGAAATAATATAAGAACACGTGGAAAACAGGCTGAGCAGGACTGGGGAGAAGAGGGCATCTTTTTCCGTAGAAGGTCTTGGAAAGTCAACTTGGAATTTTTGGTACCAGGTTCTGCAGAGGAGAGAAAAATGGGGAATGTGATGGATGAGTGAGATGTTTAAGGATGGCACTGACAAAACCAGCTGTGTAAACTCAACCTTGAGTTAGTATCCCCAAGCTGAGTGACAGTAGCTCAGAAATGTGTTTATGCTGTTTCCTTTATTCATATTCTGTTATGGTAACAAGTATTTCTCTGGATAATAGCCTGAATGCAGAATTCTTTATTAATGGGTTGTTTTAATAGCATATCTCCCTTGTTATTTTTTTTTGTTTTGTTTTGTTTTGTATTATGCACTGTGCCAATGCTACAAATACTAGGATTACTGTGGGTATCCAAACTGAAGTCTTTTCAGCCCCCTGACAACGGCAAGCCATTGCTTGGCTCCTACAGAGGAAAACAAATATCCCGTTCTCATAGGCAACGGATAAGCTGAGTGCACCATTTATATACGAGTTTCTCATAAAAAGATAGCCACAAAGGCATTCTGTATCTGAGCAGAGAGGATACATCACATGAAGATTTTTGGAGGAAAATTTTTGTTGAATGAGATCTTTGATCCATGGGTATCTCAGGATAGGGTTAACCTCAAGTGGTTGATAGAAGAAATAATGGCAGCCTGTGAGAAGAGCTTGAAAGTAAGTTATGTTCCCATTTTGATTCTGTAGCATTGTTCAATATAGACAATTGGCTTCCTCTGGGCAGTATGGTAATTTAATGCTCTATTAGCTGGCCATTATTTGTTTATACTTAATGTAATTTAGAAATATGGGTGAGGAAACTCAAAAAGTAATGAGCTGGCCTCTTAGCAACAGGACATCTTTAGAAATTCTGTGGTTCGCTGAGGGATCCCCACAGCACTTCCCAGGGACAGAACACAATAGGTTTCTTCAGTGTTGTTGATTATAACTTTTCCTTCCTCTTCTTTATATTTCTTTTTTGTGTTATATTTCTTTTTTTGGTCTTATATTTCTTTTTATTATAGAGGTAGGTCTTGAACTGCCAAAAAGCTTAACCCATTTTGCCTTCACTGATAAGTTGATAACCCCTTTGTCTAATCCTACTTTGAATCAAGGCACTTTCTTTGTTTCTGTTGAGAGTTAATTACCGAGGCTGTCACACAGCCCAAGGAAAAATGATCTTTCATACAGTGGTGGAACAGAACTCTTTGGAGAACTGCCTAAGAAATGTTTCTCATAAATCTATCATGAGAAAATTTCTTTTACTTGTCATAATGTATTATGAATTGCTTTGAGTGGCAACCTAAGCAGGTGGAATAGAATATTAGTGGGATATTTGGGAGTTTCATTTGGGGGAAAAAAGCGAATCTATTTTGGAAATATTTGTATATATGTGTGCATGGGTGTAATCTCAGCTAGATGAGAATACAAAGCACACAAAGTTGAAATATCTCAAACATGCCAACACCACTGTAACGGATTGGGTCGGAAGTAATTAAGATACCCAATTCCAGTGGCTTTGGAGCTGCAAATGAAAAGGCAACACAACACACAGAGATAAGAGATAGCAAAGAAAACCAGAGCACACCGTATGGGGACAGGTCTGCAGCTTTAGGGAAGAGTTACAGCATGAGTTACTGGGGAAGTGATTGCAGCTGTCAGGCTGCGGGGTGGCCGCCGTAAAGGAAGAGGGAAGAGTACCATCACGAAGGAAAAAAGAGAGAAGAAATAGAGCATCATTGAACTGAAGGAGGGAATTACTGTTGTTTCTAGCATTTTTTAAGGCACTGTTTACAAAACCAACATCAGTATTTCTTGTACTTCTAGATGGACGATGTTTTCTGGTGGGGGATTCCTAAATAAGCCTGAAACCTTTTTTGATATTGACTTCAGCACAAGGACTGGGGGGAGGCAGCGTATTGCTGCTGTGGGTCAATGCTCAGGATGTAACGCAGTCCTGGTTTGGAGTCAGCAGCAGGTTCGGGCATGGCAGAGCCGGTAAATCCAGCTCCGGGCCACAATAATCTCCGTGCCTCAGCCTTGGTGTTTCCCGGTTGTCTGGGACTGTTGTCTGGAGCTTTTGGAGGGCAGCTGCTTCGGGGTTGGGTTTTTCTGGGTTTTGTTTTTTTTTTTTTTGCCTCCCTGCTGCAGTGATTGTCACCTTGATAGAGTGGGGAAACCCTTCATAAAAGAGTAATTGAATGAGCCAATTTGGTATTCTGTAGGTAAGGAATATAGAGGGAGCGTTATTATGATGAAAACCAAACAGAAAGAAAGGGCATAAGAATGAGGAACAGCAGAAATATAGTAGGGATGAAACTCAGTTATTTCCATGACCATCATTGCCAGAGCTGTCAGAGGGTTGAAGCCGCCTGTAATAACGACTGATCTTAGCAGCCACTGAGTTTCATGGTCTAACAAGAAATCTTTTTTTTTGCTTAAATTAAAATAGTGCATAGAGACGTGACAAGGAGATAATAGAAACTCGAGGGGAATGAGTGCAGCACGGTAATCAGGAAGGTGCAGGAGCTATTCCACACTGCCGACCCGAGACTAGTGCCAGTAATTCCATGGAGACCTTGAGGATTTGGCCACCCTCCATTGCCTTTCTACACACCAGGAGCTCCATGGCCAGTGCTGGGCTCTGCAAAATCTCTCTTCCCATGTGCCAGCTCCTAAACCTGCTGTGTGATTGTGCCTGTGTAGAAGAACCTTTTTTTTTCCCTGAGAAGCCCTGTGGGGTTTTAATTCATCAAGGTGTTGGTCCTGCAGATGTCTGGTATTCTGATTTTAATAGGTGATGATCTTGGGAGGACCTTTATATCAAGCCAGGTTAAGGTGAAAGCAAAGCTTTAAAATGCCATTCATGAAACCCAGAATAGGCAAAACAGCTGGAAAGATGTACAGAGAGAACTTCCAGAAAGATGTGGGAAGCGGGTTTCATCTGCTTTTCCCAAGAAGGAATCCCACACCGCTCCAGCTGGTAGGCTGCAGCCAGGTCCCTCACACATCTCGTGGGAGCTGCCAGGAGCACAGCTCTGGTGCCTCCACCATCCTCTGGTCCTGTCTACTGCGAAGAGAGCCTCTGACTCCCTGCCTGTGCCAGCTCTGGAGATGGCTAGCATAATACTAAAGAAGTACAAAATTGGGGTGTACACATAGTTCTCCAGAATTTATTATGGCCACAATCTCACAGGGAAAATAATCACCACTTGTTGGTGACCACCAGCTTCACAACAAATACTTTTGCCAGTGTGTGTGTCCTGTACATCAAGTCAGTTTATCGTGGCCTTCCTAGTGATCACTGGACTAAACCAAGTAGAAACTAGTTTTAGTCACTGCTGTTCTTTACAAATAATATAATAATCTCATGTTGGGAGAGTGTTGTCAGTCTGCCAAATGTCTTCTCTTTAAGAAGTTCTCATTTTGTGTTGATTACACAGATTGCAGGGAGACATCAGAGGATCGGAGTTCATCAGTTGCAGTGATTAAAACCTTTCTTAAATTTTTGGTTTAGGTTACATTGAAGAATCTTGCACGGTCCCTTGCCCGTTTGATTGCAAATTAAGCGATTGGTCCAGTTGGTCCCCTTGCAGCTCTTCTTGTGGACCGGGGGTGAAAGTCCGATCCAAGTGGCTTAAGGAGAAGCCTTACAATGGAGGTCGTCCCTGCCCAAAGTTGGATCTCAAGAATCAGGTGAGCGGTGTTAAATAGCCAACAGAAATCTCTCTGTGCTTACTGTATTTTTGTGATCAAAAGGTACTGTGCTGGTGAAGAAGTTAAAAATAGGAGTTATCTCTGGGACCACACCTTGCATCAGATTTTGTAGGCAATCCTTGAACTTCTTGAGGATTGACGGGGAGATGCTCATGTAACAGCAGAATTTGACCTGAAACACCATATTTCTTCTATAAAGAAATTTTTATCTCTCAGAGCACAGGAAGCCCTGGACAAATAATCCCACCTGGATAGTGTGTAAGCATCAGAGAGCTCAGGTGTCATGGATATTTAAAAAGTGTTTAATTCTCTCTGAGACTATCGTTGCTGCAAAAACATTTGTTAAATATATATTGCTATTTTTAGCAACATTTCCCTTCAACACAACCCAAGTTCCCTTGAACATTAATCTCTATATATTCAATATTGAAGTATCCCATCAAAGGAAAGTAATCTCTAAATTGCTACTCTTTAAAAAAATCAGCATCTATGTAAAAGCTGTTTAATGCTGTATGCATTTCTGCAAAACTAATAGTGATTTCCTACATCTGCTGATTAATTCTCAGCATTAATTAATGCTGATGAAGTACTATTAAGTTTTGCCTGTCCTTTATTTCAGATTCAACTATGAAAATTAATAGGGAGAAACAGTCATGCAGAAGGGCTTCATATATATGTTATGAATGTATATATATAAAAAATATGTTGCATAGTATGTGTAGAAGGTTTTTAATTTAATTTGTTTGTGTAGTGGCTTGTAGGTGCTAGAGCTGGTGAATCCAGTTGTTTTTCTGTGCAGCCGTTGCTGCAGCAGTTGTGTCCTGGCATGCAGCAACTCTTCTAACACCTGATTCTGACCTTGCCTCATTTTCTTCACAGTTTCTTTTTTTTTTTCCCCCGTTAGAAACCTGGTAAATACCTTTTTTTTTTTTCTTTTCTTTTTCGATATTACTATTTGAAATTCGTAGGCGGTAGCCTAACAGAAGCAGCAGGGACTATGAAAATGTAAAACTGCAATAAAGTGTATGTTGTCCATACCTCAGTGCTTTTCTTAATAGATCAGACAGATCACCAAAGAGGCAAAATGAAATCCCACAGTAAGTCATATGGTAACAATAAGCTCTTTTGTAATGAAAAGATACTGGGGTTTGTTACCCATAGGCACAGCAGACTACTTCCATTAAAAGTAAACTTATTGCTATAAAGTGTTGCCTATTCCCACACACATTAGATTTGCTAATTTCAAAAGCCTTTCAGAAGATATTAAAGGAAAGAAATTGTTTAAACTTGGAAATTATGTCTTTGTAAGGTTTATCGGTGCACGGTGCTTGGAAAGTGCCACGGCTGATAGTAATATAATTTTTTTGCCTCTTTACCAGGAACATCCGTCTTGATCTAAAACCCTTTGAATTCATTACAGATCTTCCTATTGCGGGCTCTAGTAGTGATACCTTAGAATTGCATTAAGTTCTGTTTCTTTAGGTTTGTGAGGTTTTGTTTTTTAAGGGTGTTTTTTTGTTTGGTTGTTTTTTTGGGGGGGTTTTGTTTCTTTGCCTGTGGGTTTGTTTTTTTTAGGATAGAAACAAAAGCTATCTCTAGCTGTTTCAGCACACAGATGGATTACCTTTTTTCAATTTAGATTTACGGGATTGGATCAGATCCTATATATTTCGGAGCTTTTAGGGTAAGAAGAAGTTGTGCTAATAAGGAAAATGTGTGTGTATATATATGTACACTTAGGTATGGGTAGGCTGTTTGATGGATGAGGAATTAGTTGGATGGTTCCGTCCAGAGGGTAGTGGTCAACAGCTCAATGTCTAGATGGAGACTGGTGACAAGTGGTGTTCCTCAGGGCTCTGTACTGGGACCAATACTGTTCAATATCTTCATCAATGACATAGACAGTGTTATTGAGCGCACCCCCAGCAAGTCTGCAGATGACACCAAGCTGAGCGGTGCAGTTGACACACCTGATGGTTGGGTTGCCATCCAGAGGGACCTGGACAGGTTTGAGAAGTGGGCCTGTGTGAACCTCATGAGGTTCAACAAGGCCAAGTGCCGGGTACTGCCACAGGTTGCGGCAACCCCGGTATCAAGGCAGGCTGGGGAATGAAGGGATTGAGAATAGCCCTGCTGAGAAGGACTTGGGGGTACTGGTGGATGAAAGGCTGGGCATGAGCTGACAATGTGTACTCGCAGCCCAGAGGGCCAACCATATCCTGGGCTGCATCAAAAGCAGCGTGGCCCGCAGGTTAAGGGAGGTGATTCTGCCCCTCTATTCCTCTCTGATGAGACCCCACCCGGTCCAGTTCTGGAGCTCCCAATATAAGAAAAGCACGAACCTGTTGGAGCAAGTCCAGAGGGCCACAAAAATGATCAGAGAGCTGGAGCACCTCTCCTATGAGGAATGGGCTGAGAGCGTTGGGGTTGTTCAGCCTGGAGAAGAGAACACTCCAGGGAGACTTTATTGTGGCCTTTCAGTACTTAAAGGGGGCCTATAGGAAAGATGGGGACAGACATTTTAGCAGGACCTATTGCGATAGGATAAGGGGTAATGGCTTTAAACTGAAAGAGGGTAGATTTAGACTTGATAGAAGGAAGAAACTCTTTACTGTGAGGGTGGTGAGACACAGGAACACGTTGCCCAGAGAGGTGGTAGATGCCCCATCCCTGGAAGCATTCAAGGTCAGGTTGGACGGGGCTCTGAGCGACCTGATCTGGTTGAAGATATCCGTGGGCATTGCAGGGAGCTTGGACTAGATGACCTTTAAATGCCCTTTCCTACCCAAACTATTCTATGATTCTATGATATGCACACATATACGCATACTATGTGCATGATCCTATTGGTTGCGTCCCCAAACACTTCTCAATCCTTTGCGCAGTTCAGAAGGAGTTTTGCTCTGCACCCACAGGAATCTGAGTTCCAGCACAAATTTAGACACACTGAGGTCCTTAGGCACAGTGTAGCTTGCACAAGTTCTCTACCCAGATGGTAAACTAAATTAGCTGATGGCACTGCTGTTTAGCTAAGCTGGACACTGCAAGGCAGATTGTCTTCTCTTTCCTCTGGTCTGGGCAGTGTTTAAATCCCAGAGCAAAGCTCTATAGACTCTTTATATATAAATACGTGACATCCTAATTATTATTATATCATCTGGGTTAAATACCTGCAGTAAAATACTTACTTCTGTTTGGTATCAGACATGAGAAAGCTAAATCACCTTGGTGCTGAGATTTGCTCTATCTTTCACTGGCTACTGTGTTATATTGTGGTTTATGCAGTTGATGAACACGTTAGATAGCTTAGAACCAATAATAAACTCCTCCAGGTGCCAGTAGATTTCCCTTATTATTTCTTCCAGTATTTTTANTTTTTTTAATTATTGCTTCTGAGCTTGGGTCCTGTCATTGCTTAACCAATTACTCTGGAGAACCCTCCATTTTGCAGTTCTTATAATTAAAGCCCTCAGTCAGTTTGTGTCTTTTTCTCATTAAGCCAAATAATCTTTTCACCCTCTTCTCGTGAAGGGTGTTTTCTAGGCTTCTTGGCAGACCCATGTCTGTCTGTTTTTTTTTTCAATGCCTTTCAGTTATTTGACATAAATTTAACTACAGAGAGCATTATTTGAAATAGTACTCCGGCAATTCTGTTTTACCATTTTCCACCACGTTGAGGGCCCTGTCACTACAGATACTTTAGCAGAGCTACTGCTTTAAAGAGAGGGGCGATTTGCGTGATCAAAACAATTTATTTGATGAATATATGTAATTATTTGAGTCAAACTGTTTCATAAAGGATTGTCCTCCTAGAATCAGTTCAATCAGTGCGGTGTAGCTTGTGTGTGTTTTTAGCAGAAGTTTGATTTTATACAGAGATAAGGACATGCCCTGTTACTGCATGATATTCTGTGGGTTTTATGCTCTTACTTCCGTAGAGGTTTTGGCTCTTCTGCAGTATCTTGAAGCCACTCTTTTGGATGTCTTCATCCGACAAGATGGCCCCCCCGCCCGCAGACCCTCTCAAGCAGTCCACTCCTTTTGCAGTAGATGCCAGAAGTAAACTCAGAGTTAGGAGGATTAATTCAACTTTTATATATTTCTTCTTCTCATTGCAGTCGATGGACTAGCTTGAGCCCTTCCAAATTTCCATTCCAGGTTTTGTTATTTTTTAATAGAAGTGACAAACAGTTTGTTGATATAGTCGCTTTGGCCTTAAGCTTCCTCTCTGTTATTGCCCTGTGAAATTAAAAGATGAATTACAATATTTGGGGGAAAAGATGACAGTATTTTAATGCAGATCCATGTAATATGTTGAATTACTTTCGTCTTGTACCTCTAAGTGTTTGAAAATTGTTGAAGATTTGGCTAACTACATTTTGCTCCATCATCTTTTAAAGAAAATGGGCATTGCATGTTGGAGCTGTGCACCTCTTATCTAAGGATATGATTGCTTCTGAACAGCCGATTGGATTACGGGGTCAGCTCGCAGATGTTCTTGGCTGTGCAATGCATGTTTAAAGAGGTGTAGCATTTACATTTTTCTATTTCTGCTCTTATTTGAATGCACTTACACAGCATGCAGTTGCTAAGCTATTTAATATGTAGTTCTACATGATGAAAGGTTAAATATGAGTTATGGGGGGTTTATTGCTTGAATATTCTTTTATAGGTTTTTAGGATTACTACAAGAAAATGCATCTTATTTTAAAGACTCATGAATTCCAAGGATTATCTTTTTATTGATTGCTCTAATATGTATTCTTGTCAAGATTTTCCCTCCTTCTCCTTCCTCCCCCTCTCCCTCTTATTCGGTCCTGCTAAAGGACAAATATCGTAGCAAGTAGTTTATTCCCTTTATATATACTATATGTATTTAAGTAAACATTTTTAAAGGATTGAGAGCATTTGTAAAGGCAGGCACAGCAGGAGAAGATGTAATGTATTTGAAATTTAAAATTACTGCTTTCTTTAAAATGAGTACTTTATTCTTAATGACATTTTCCGGTGTTCACTCTAGAATATGAGAAATACAGACACCTTGCACATTACAATTGAAAGTACTTTTCCTGAAATTACATACAGAAGTTTAAAGAAAGGGAAAAGGTGGACAGTGGTGCATTTACAGATGAGATTTCTCAGAAGGAGGTGTGAAGACATATGGATTTCCGGTAACCTTTTCATAGAAAATGACTGGTTTAGTCCTACTTGCGCTTCAGAAAAAAACAAACTTTTTTGATCAGCAAAAAATGTGTTAAATTTCCTTTCAAAAGCGAAAATCCTACAAAATTGTAGGCTTTGAAAACTCACCATTAGAATATACAAGACTGGATGGACTCAGAGACTGCTGTTAATTGTAGAAGCCTCTATCCATTGGGAGGCAAAGCTGAACTTGGGCGGGAGGTGGGGAAGGAGGTGTGGGTGTGCGTGTGATCTTTCCCCTTTTCTAATCTGTGACGTTAGGAAAGGTCTGTTCACAAAATGCCTTTGTTAAGATGTTTCCAGGGATTTTCACACTTTAATTCCTAAAAAAAAAAAAAAACCCGCAAAGAAAACCAGCACACTAGTATGCAGGCTAAAGTTCGACTTGGTCACATTCAGTAGCCATTTCTCTAGGCAATTTTTGGCTCACTTTTGGCAAACTAAGTTTCCATGATCCAAAAATGTCCTTAGACTGTGTCAGAGGAAATCTGCCTAAGGAAGAGCAACGTAGCAGGACACTGTAATGAAACAAAGTTCTTTTTTATTTAGGTACGTAACTGCTCTCCGAGCAATAATTTTGTATACAATAGTTTCTGAATAAGCAGTGTATAACACTACTGTATTTCCTCCTCTTTTCCTTCCTTCAGGTTATGTCCTTGTCCTTACTTGCTGACACAAAATATTTACAACCTTTTTCATGTATCTTTCCCCCGTATCTGACTGTGAATTATAAAAATAGTATTTCTTCTCTTAATCTTGAGTGTGCCTGACTAAGAGTTTATTTTCATGCTTTGTTTTGGTGTAATACTTCATTGAACTCTTCCTTTGCATAAACATATCTTTTATACGTAGGTATGTATGTATACGTGCATTGTATGAAGTGTTTTCAAAACTGTTAGGTTCCTGTGTTAGAGACAAGTTTGAACCCAGTGCTTTCCATTATTATCACTGAATTAACTCACATCTAATCCCTGGATAGCGAGTTGCGTGTATAACCCTTACCTTTCAGTAACAGAAATTAGTCTTCGAGAATTCATTAACAACATATTAGCTATAAATAGCTCCTGCTTAAATCACTTCTTTTATAATATAGATTTCTAATTGTCAGAAAAGCCACTGAACTTTTTCGAGGCACCCATAACATCTCTTCTTCTCACAGATTTCAGCTGCCAGGAGTTTATATCTGAGCCCAGTCCTGCGCTGCTGTACCAGTAGCCTCGGCTGGGTGAGATGCCTTTCTGTGGCATGCAAGGACACGGCTGACCTGTATTTTCCTCTGGCTCTGTCTATCACCGCTCATTTGCTTTGTGTGCAACTTAACTTCTGGAAACAAAAATCCTATCCTTAATCTCGGTTTTACCTTCAGAAGGTCTGTTTTCCTCCCACTCAGCCTTAAAGGAAGGAATTACAGCGCGGAAAACATTTGTCCTCTGATTCTAGTGAGGTTTTACAGTAACATAAAAATGACAAGCTTTTTTGCCTGCTGCACTAATGTGGGAGAATTTCCCGTGTCAAAAAATAACGAGAACCTCCTGGTTTCTTGGCACTTTTCCTGCTGTGACGGAAAGTTTTGATACCAAACAGTAATTTAGTTCGTTAAATAAGCAAAAGTAGCAAGTCAAAGCTGTGTAGCCTGAGACCTAGCTCATCGTCCCGAAGCGAGTGTCTGGAGAGTCCACCGTGTGGGTGGGCACTGCTTTACTTCCAAAGGAAAATACAGCCGGTTCCCATGTTGTCCTTCAGGATCACAGCCCTGTAGCGTGTACTGTAATTCCCAGCATGTATTAATTTTGCATTCAGCTTCAATAGCTATCCACACTTGATTTTCATTTCTCCTGCAGGTTCTCTGTTGAATAGAGTCGTATAAACATATTTTCAGCATTGCCACTCATGAAAATCTTTAGCCTTGTGAAAATCGAGCGTTTTAACAACTTCCTGGAAAGTATTTTTCACTTTCTTTTTCTTTTTTCTATATAACTCCTTTAAACTTCTCTGTAATAATAATGCATATTAATATATGGTGTAATGCTGTTTTCTGTAATTGTGAAAATACATTTGCAGTTTGTGAAATTAAATATCGTACAACGCCAGTCTACTTCCTAGAATTACTCTGGATTCACAGAAGTTAGCAGCCTTGTGCTAATTGATTAAACTACATTTTTCTGCCTACTGCAACCCCAACTTCTTCCTGAAATATGTATCAGTGCAGGACTTCTTGCTGTAAAAGAGTGATATGTTCACATCTCTGGAACTGAAAATTTACCCCTAATTATTTCTGATTCAAATACAGAGTTCCTGTGTTTTTTGTTGAAGAAAATATTTATGGTTTAATGTGATAGCATAATGCAAAATACAGTGAAAGACAGGAGTTCCACCGAAAGTGCTTTGTCCTGTTTATGTCTCTGAAGAGGAAATGGAATTAAATGGAAAATCAGGTGTAGGCAGTTGGGTATCCCAGTGGAGAAAGTATTAGCATTCCACCTAAGGAACTCAAGTTGAATTGGTTTCGGCAATATTTTTTAAGGAAAGAAGTTGGGTTTGTGCTGAATCTCTCGTGGACAATGTGTCATGTTGGAGGACCAGCCTACGCTGTGTGTCATAAATCAGCGTGACAGCGTCTAACGCTGAGACTGAACTTACTCTTGCTTGTCTTTGTCTTAGGAGCAGGAGAACACAAAGGATTGATGCCTTGCTTATTCCTTGGCAGCAGATTTAATCATGGTTTTTTTTTTCCCCTCCTTCCTCCTTTTAGAAAGTTTTCTATTTCTTTTCTGCAAGGTTTTGCAGTGTAATTTGTTCTCAGTTTTAGGCTCACAATCATTAAGGAAGGGGAAATACCGCATAAGAGTTAAAATAAGGACCTAGCTTCTGTTCTAATTGGAACAAACCCAAGAACGTTCAGAATAAAAAATGTTTGTATGTCATCACCTTTTCATATGGTAGAAGATGTGAAAACCAGCTATTTGGCATCATGCATTTTATCACATACGACTTAGTCTTCAGAAACAGTGAATTACAAAGAAGCATTGCTTCTCTTGCTTTTGGAAGTTAAATGAAGGGTTTGACACATTTTCCTTCTCTCTGCTGTCTTTTATAATGTCTTTCTGTACAAAAATAGTTTCCAAAATATTATCTTGTTGATTACAAAACAATGTTTGCTATAATAGAAGACATGAATGTGGAAATTTCTTTTCAAATAAATTCAAAGTCAAGTAACGGAACGAATTACAATAACTTATAGTTCCATAGAACCTGCCACATAATGATTTCAAAACTTTTTGAAGTGTGAATGCAAGAAGATATTGGCGAGATGTTGAATGGGAGTGCATTAAGCAGAAGGCAGCCCGGCTCTGTCCGATGTGGGGAGCTTGTGTGTGCCATCAGAATCACAGTACAGAGCATCCAGCCTCAGTGATGGTTGGGTTGGGTTGAGTTGGTAAATTACGTTCTGGCATTGGCCTGATTTAGCATCTACTATGGTAAGAAACCAATGTGAGGCTGTACTAGGAAGCAGCTTTAAGAAAAGACATCACGGCAGTCTGCCCCCAGCTCTGATGTTGGGAAAATTGCAGTAAAGAAATGAGTTTCCTCTGCAGGGCAGAGTATCTCATATATCCTTTGGTCAACCAAATATCTACATGTCTCATCCAGACTTCTATACTGAGGTCTTCTGTGTTGGCTCTGCTCGGTAGTCTAGCTTGGTTATTAATTAAGATTTTGGTCACTTTTAAATTTTTTCCTGTGGACAGCAGCATTTTTTAGAAGGACTGAATTTTCTCATAAATATATAGCAGATTCTGTGTGTCCTCAGTATAAGGTTGACCACATTCAGGTGGTTCAGATGGTCTGGTTCACCTGCATGCCATGAACATATCCTGAGCATTCAGAGCAGAAGATCCCTACTTTCTGACTTTCGTTTATGAATAAGAGAGAATAATTGGAAATGAAGTTGCTGTTCAGAGAGAATGGACATGAAGATGTATGCTTTGTTACTTCATCTGTCAGAGCTCCCGAGAAGCCCAGGAACGCTCAGGGACCTCTTGCATTATGGCCCTCAAAATAACCCTGGTCTTGCCTTTCTTAAGTATTTAATATTGCTGTGTTGTTCCATCTACAGCAGTTATCATTGATTAATACTTAACAAGTGTTAATATTTTTTCTGGTGCAGACGTTTCTTGTGGCCGTTGCCCAGAAATTATACCCATCTCATTTGTTCGGTTTGCTTTGTTTTATGCACTGTAGCTGATTGAGAGATTCAGGAATGGATTTTATTTTCTTTTTATGTTGTTTAATTGGTTTCCTCCTCCAAGACAGCAGAATAAAAGTGCAAATGACCTTCTGTATTCCTCTTGATCTCTCCTCACATGACTGGAAGGATTGTGCTGGGCTTGCCATCAGCTAAATGTGTGCATTTGAACCGCAAGTTGAATACATGCATTTTGCATCTTTCTTAGGTGACAGCATCGGGATCATCAGCATTACCGGATTGCTAGCTGGAATATAAATCACTTTGAGATTTTGGATTTCAAGGCCCAATTACAGCTTTCTGAGCAGTTGTCAAATACAACCTCCATGTCAGGGAGGTCTGTTGTTCGCAAGAGCTGCTTTCCAAAAGTTGGAATTCATTCTAGTCACACGCAGGTGTGTTTGGGGAGAGAAAGGAGAAATTAAAGCTCTCTCCCCTGTCCAGCTGTCTGGGGCTCTCCCTGCCTCCTGAAGTCCCAGTTTTAGCAGGGACATTAAGAGAAGAGTTGTAAATATGAGTTTGCACAGATTCAGCTAATCCTTTCTCATTACCTATAGATCGTGAGATGTCTTTGTGTTATAAATACATGTGTTGCAGGCTATAGCCAACAGTAGAAAACCTACAGACGAGTGGATTTTTAAGTATGAATGAAACGCCAAAGGATAGATTCTTCTTTTCCAATAAGATGTATATTCTGTTCTGTCTAATTTTATTTACTGCTTCTCACTTGAGGAGTGCATAAATCAGCAGTCCTGTGTAGTCTGTTGTGATTTATTGCTTAATTAAAAGTTATGAGGGCTTTTAATCCATCTATAATTTATATTATTTTTGAGTCAGCTGTTTCCCATATAGTAACTTAACCAGGAAACTTGCATCGTTCTATGAAGGGAACATTTTGTGAACCGTTGTATTCACTGACAGATGTGGCACACGACGGTGTCTCATATGTTCCAGTTCAACTTCGGAGTTCAAACTCAGAACCAAAGGTAGTTAAATATTAGTGTGCTTAATAAAATGTACCCAGCATCAATTATAATTTGGTGGCAAATATAGTCTATGTGTTTTTTAGAGTTACAGATTGATTTTAGAAGGAGTGGGACTCATTTGTGGTGTCACAATAAACAGATGTTAGCTGCACTTTAATAATTTAAAAAGCCGACTTAAAACGGTTATTTACATTTTAATGGAGAATTAATTTGGCTGCAGCTTTGAACCACATGCTGATGTCAAAACAGTAGAACAACCAGTTTTAATGTTTTGTTTTAGTTTGGTTGTTGGGTGGTTATTTTTTTTAGTTGGTAGGTTACTGTTGTGTTTTTTCCTTAATTAAGGTTATAACCAACATGCATTATAAAAAAACAGATTTTTCTCCATATGACTTATGATTAAAAAATAAATATGGTATGCAAATTTCAATTTTTGTAGTGGTAGCAGAGATGACTAGCTTGAGAATTTCTGCAAAATTTGAAAAAAATTAACTGAACAGTTTTGAGTTGCATGGTTCAGCACTCGTTTGATTTGAAATTTGATAGGTTTATGTCCTTCTTTCTCAAATATTATCTTTATCATTTGAAAACATGTGCTAGTTCTACTAGCAAAGCTTTGAAATTTCTGAGGAGGTTTTGCTGTCCAATCCTGGCATTATAGATTTCAGGTAAAAAGATTTGATATGTTTGGACTTCATTGATGGCAAAGGGTTTTTGCCATGGGTTTCAGCAGGAATAAGAATTCCATATACTTGAGAGTCAGCTGCCCTCTGTTGGTTAGTTCAGCTTTGCTGTGATTTCATTTGTGTTTATCGTGACTTCTGGTGGGATGAATGGGAAGAGCCTTCCCTAAGTCCCGCCTGCTGGTCCTGTGTTTGAAATCAGTGGGGTCCTTCCAGTAATCCACCTCTGCTCCATGCGTGGTGTCACTTCAGCAAAACGTCCCACTTAACCTTACTTTTAAGTTTTGGATTTCCTAAATAACTTCATATATAATTACAGTGTTGTCAGTCAACAGTTGTCATTGTTTCTGAAGCAAAAATTTGTTCCTGGATTTTTAAAAACTTTTTTTTTTAAATTAAATTTTAGAATCTTTAATAAGAAAAATGACATTCCTTTTTCATTGATTAAAATGGTAATGTTTTTCTGCGAAATCATGCATAAAAATGTCCCATGCCTTCTTTTGGATAAAAACAAATGTCTTTCAGATAGTCAGAAAGTTTTTATCCAGACTGTTTCGCAGGAGTTTGAGAATTGGACAATTATTATTAACTAGTATGAACTTTAGCAATTAGAAATGCTAAACCAAAGAATATCTGTCAGCTCTGCTGGTCAGTCTACATTCAACAATTTATTCCAACATAAGTTTAGGTGTCCTTTGTGCTCTTGTAAGTTGGTTTTAAATTATGACTTTACTAAATAACGATGGGATTTTTTCATTTTTTTGAGTAAGTGACATTATGTTTTAATTAACTACCAGGCATAAAGATATTTTCAAGCTAGTTCTGAAGAGTCTAAGTAAAAAGCGTAATGTTAAAAATCGTAAAGTTTAGCAATCTCTTCCAAGCAAGACATTGAAAAGTAATGAAGTCATATGCTGCTTTTATAAAGTCTTATTATGTATCTATTTCACTGGTGAAAATAATTCATATACATTTGTTAATGCTGTTATACAGTGTTCTATTTTGTCCACGGAGTTTAGGTTTTTCGTTCAGTCCTCAGCATATAAGAAGATGTGTGCTCCGTGGCCCGTGCTTCCAGGTAACGCAGCTGCAGCGGCCAGATGTTCCTGAGGCACCGCAGCTGGGTTTGGTTTTGGTGGCAATGCTTGGTGGTCACTAAGTCCCACACACAGCCCTTTATGAGCGTGCAAATTTTCAGAATTTCTTAAAATAAATCCAATCTGCTGCTTTAATTTAAATTCAGTGTACTCTCAAGTGGCCATCTGGAACGTAGATTTGTATATGTAAATCATTCTTCTGACAGCTAAGTGGTACTATCTTTGCTGCTATTATTCCAGTTATTAGGGAATTACTCCTTTGTAACTCGGGATCTGGACCTGGATCAAAACACGCATGCCAAATTTTTATCCATCAGGTACATGATCTCCTCTTTGAGAAGCTAAATCCTAGCTTTAAATCCAAATTTTAAATCCAAGTTTTGATGTAAACCTAGATCCTGTCAGGCCCGGGGATAATTAATTATTGTTAAGATAATACATATTTTTGACAATACTACAGTACAGCAGACCAGAGCTTTAAATTCTGTTGTGGTTCGGCATGTAGTTTAGTTGGAGTTTGATTTACAGAATGTAATCATTTTGCTTTTTAATAAGGCTCCGATCTCGTTAACGCTTGCTACAGGACGGAGAATTTTGCTCCTCTGGGTAGTCTCAGTGAGACGGCACTCCCACCAGGCTGCCAGTTTGGAGCCGAACGCTTCTCAATGCATGGGCATTGATGTTTTGCTTTCATGTTGCTTTCCCCCAGCTAGCAGCTGCTTGTAAAGTTGGATAGTAAATAAACAGATTTATATTTGTTGGAACACAAAACATCAGTGAGTACGTTAGCAACTAGAGTAGCAATAGATATTAATTAGAAAATCCATCGCAGAAATCAATTATACTTTGAGTTTGTCTTGTTGAGAGAGTGGAAGTACTCGGTCCGTGTAAACCAGATATTACTCGAGTGATCAGCAGGTGGGCAGACAAAACAGGCTTTGTGGATAGTCTCATAGGTGAGTAAAATAATAAGAAAAGATTAATTTTCTATTCTGCGTGTTCCCAGAGCAACCATTGACAAAACAACTGTTTTTTTTCTGAGAATGAGATACAGAAGATTGTGTCTTACAGTGCACAGTACATACACGACTCATCAGTCCTGAGAAAGAAAAGTCATGATTAAACTCGGTCGGATTAAGCATTTGCATATAAAAGAGGTTTTTCTTAATATTCATTTCAGGTCAATGTTTGATAAATGACTCGCAGATTTTCATCAGCATTCTCATGTCTTCATTTTTGCATAATAAGTATCCTCTCAGGAGGTGTACGCAAACAGCAGCATTTTCAGCATAGTTACTTATCACATAGGAAATTCCAAGCGCAGGTTGTCTTTGGGTCATATCTGCATGCTGACCTCAGAAATTAATCCCAGCTAGAGGAAGAATAAATATTTTTTAACTTCATTGCCTTGTTTTCACCCCATCATAATAATGTAGCATACCGTGGTACCTGAGAGCTTGGCAAGGGAAGGCAACGCAGAGGATTGCTTAAGTCCTCCAGGTACCACTTAAAATGTTTACTTGTTTTGGAGTAAAATGCTAATTACAGGTTTCTTTTACTCTCTATGCTATAGCTTTTTTAAAAAATAATATTATTAATCCTTTCTAACAGGTCCCACCGCCTGTTAGACAGTACAGAGTCCTCGCAGCACTGATTCTATACATCTGATTTCTGTACATCGGAATGAAAATTCATTTGTAATCAAATCGAAAGAACAATCAGTGCCTGACAGGTATTAGTTTTTGTGGTGGCACTATGGTTAAAACCGAGGATGGGACTCTCTTCTTTCAGTTCCTAATGACATTACGTGAGTGACTTCAAGTCCAGCTGTGCAGAACAGCATCGGGCAGTAATTCTCCTCCCAGCACCCCCTATCAAAAAGCTGCGCTTCAAACTCAGTTGTGGGAAGTTTGGGTACGGATCCAGCCTCTGCGTGGCTTATTTCTTCTTTTCCCCCCATCATTCACAGTAAAACGTCAGTGCCTGAGCTGGTGGTGGGTACTTTGTGAGTGCTGGGAGGTGCGCTCCAGCTGCTCGGTGCTGCCTGTCCGGATGGAGCTGATGGCAGCTCTTCGTTTCTGGAGCGTGCCCATAAATCCGGGGCATGTTGTGGGATGGCAGATGCAAACACCAGTTTTATGGCCTGTCTTCCAGCTAGTGTTTGTCTAACTACTGTGTTATTCTAACCAAATGTTATCCCTATCGTCTCTGGCCTAACTCTCATCATTTAATTAAATAAAGGCAAATTCCAATTAACTTTTAAGACACCCGGAATTGGCTCTGCTTTTTTAGAAAGCAGTATTAATTTACACAATATTTCCCTTTTTTTCTGTCTATTTGGTGAAGGTGAGACCTTTGATCCAAGTCACGTGTAAAGCCCTACAAAGTGGCCTCCCTATAGGATAGTCAATTGTTTCATATACCAGAAGTCTGCATATTTTTGCTGGATTGTCATCTGATTTGCAGACTGGGTAACAGATGAAGTTTGACTCTAAATAGGAAAAGATAATTTTTTGGCTTGAACCGATGTTTATCAATGAAGTTAATAATGAAAGGAACAATCAGTCTCCACATGCTTCCCTGAGATGTGTCCAATAGTATTTGCAACGCTATCGGAGCGTCTTCTAAATGGTGAAATAAGGAATGTTGGTTTCTTAGAAAAGGTTTCATGTGTTGCAAATGGGAAAAATACAAAAGTTTGGACGATATCTCAAAGTCACATGAATGTAAAATGCTCTCTGGATTGTATTGCAAGCATCTAAGGGAAAGGAGTATGCTTCCCAGGAATGAATTACAGCAGAACCAGGCGAGGCCAGAATAACCTGAGATAATGTAATTATATTCAAAATAAAGTAAAAGTATTGTCAGAGGTCTGTGCTTTATGTTTCCTTGGTTGTAAATGGTAGCTTCAGTTACAGGACTATCCCTCCATTAAGTTTTGTGGACCCACAAAATATTATTTTTAGTTCATTTAAGTCACGTTGTATAACTTGTAGTGTCTAAATAGTTAGACTTTGCTAAGGGAAGACCTCTGCTTTTCAGTTTTACCATGTAAAACTGTTGCTGGCTTTTATTGTTATATTTGATGTGCGTAAGGGTAACTAAATCATGAAAAGTAACCTATCTTGTCTAATTGGGTAGGATGTATATTCTATTAAATAATAGGCTTTTTCTTATTTCCATTAAATTCAATTGATGAAAACTCCTGGTGGCTTGTATGGAAACCAAAATGGGCCACTTCTGTGATGCTTCCACCTGGCTTCCCACGCCAGCCTTGCTTGGTTCCTAAACTGAAGCTGTCGGCACTCAGTGTTGCAAACAGCACGGACTGGGAAAAAAAGAAGTATTTTTCATCTAGAGGCAGTTACGAAGAACAAGTTTGTTGGTTTTGGTTTTTTTTTTTTTTTTTTTAAATTATATTTTGTAACAAGCTGTAAAAACCAAGAGTTTGTCTTAATATCTTTTCATTAGTCATTGCTTTTGTCAATTTATCTTTCTTTGATATCCCAGAACTACCTGAACTCAGTTAACAACCGCTAAAGACAAAACCCAATTCATTGCCTAGTTCTAGTCAAAGATGACTTTTTCAGTGGTCTTTAATTTAATTTGCATTTAATTCGAGGTTTCAGTAAGATAATTGTCTGCTTGGTTCACTCCTCTCTAATTGAAGGTTTGCAAGAAAATGAATGTGTGATGACCCGTGGGAGAGGGGAGGTGCAGCAGGTATCAAAACCGCCTTATTCCGGGCTCACGTGTGAAACGCTCATGGTATTTTCCCAGGACACAGGACTTATTTCTCTGTTATAGTCAGAGAAATTGCATAAAACTGTATTTGCTGGTTGAAAACATTATTAAACTCTGCCTTGGCGTCACGCAGGTGATCTGCATTACTCCGGTGTACAGGCTTGGCCCGCCCTCTCCTGTTTAAAAGCCTTGTCATTCCCAGGCTGAGTGGATGGGTATTTTTTTCTGTCTCATCTTTGCTGAGGTTTCCATTAGTACTAAAAGCTCTACTCTCTGGTATTTTC
Organism: Ibidorhyncha struthersii; assembly: GCA_013398815.1. Taxonomy (NCBI): domain Eukaryota; kingdom Metazoa; phylum Chordata; class Aves; order Charadriiformes; family Charadriidae; genus Ibidorhyncha; species Ibidorhyncha struthersii. The sequence continues at coordinate 216,616 of VZSZ01007027.1, read as the reverse complement.
TTGCCCTGCAGACTTTATGGGGAGAAAACATCTCTATTCTCTAATGATAAGACAGCCGTCCCTCGCAGCTTTCCGTTTCCAGACATAGCAAACCCTTTTAGCCTCTCCCTGCAAGATGGGGCCTTCATTCTCACAGTCACCCTGATGTTTCTCCTCTGCATTTGTTTCTGTTCGAATTTGGGAAACTAAGTACCCAGATTTGTACATACTACACCAGAGAGGATCTTAGCAGGGCTTTGTAAAACACCAGTAATTGCATCCTGGCTTGTAGAGAAATTCTAACATAATACCTTCCTGGATTGCATTTTCTTCCGTTTTATGTCGCAGCCACATCATGTAGTGTTTCATCTTGTGATGTTCCCCTGTATTTTCCCAAGGCTGGGGTGGGTTTTTTTTTTCAGTCTCCAAATATGTGATCCGTGCTCTGTACTACTGAAGTGCAACCTCCCTCTGGTGCTCTGGTCCTGGTGCCGTGCGGTTCTTGCTCCGCACCGTCCCATTTCTCTCTGTATAAAGATGTCGTTTAGCTTCTTGTCTTCAGTAAGATTTTGACAGGACCATAGCTATTTGTGTGCCAGTGTAATTGGTGAAATATTAACCAAGACTGGCTCTAAAACCAGTCCCTCAGCAGTGATGCTAATAACTTCCCTCCAGTCTGACGTTCCCCATTTAACATTGCTGTTACTGTCCTACTTCTAGCCGTTTCGGGCCAATTTAAAATTTTTGTACTAATCCCCCATCTTCTTCAATTTAACTAATAACTTCCCAGGTGATACGATGTTAGAGCTTTACCAAAGTCAGACAGCTGAGATCGATTTAATTTCCTTTCTTGGAAGAGTGAGGTTTTTTCTCTAACAAGGATGTCAGATTAGTGTGCCTTACCTGTATTAAACCCATGTGGTATTTCTCCCCAAATTGTCTTAGCTTCACTGGCTTTGATTATTCTTTCCTTAAAAATTGTTCTAAAGCTGTGCTGCTGCTGAGCTTGGAAGAAAGGGCTTTTAGTCGCGCTGATTTTTTTTTTCCTCTTTAAATATAGATATGACATTTATTATTTCTGATTGCATGATATCTTTGTGTCGTCCTTGATTTAGTTAAACTTGCTACCCTACTTGAAATTTCATTTGCCGGTTCTTTCACTATTCTGGATGGAAGTAACTTAGTTCCTTATTTTTGGACCTTTGGTTTCTTGAGATATGTTTTCATCCCGACCATTTCTATGTGGTTATCATCATCGACTTCAATGACAATTGAAGCACGGATTCATGTAATTTGGAGTTACGTACTGTCTTTAACCTGTACTCCAGCCTTGCTGTGTGGTAGCTCCGCTGCTTGGCAGGTTGTCTCTTCACGTAGCCAACGAATCTTTCGTCGCTTGTTTTAATACCTTCTGAAGCAGCTCCCTTGGCTGGGCTTTGGTAGCTGCTCCTCGCTGCCTCCTCTGCTCTCCTCCTCGCCCGTGCCCAAGCTCTAAGTGGGGCTTTTCTTTGGTGCTTTCTTCATCTCCACGTGAACTCCGTTTTCCCCGCAGGACTTGTTCTGTCTATTGGTCTCCTTGACAGGTGAGGACTGGGCACACTGCCTTCATGTTTTTTCTTCTTGAGTTATGGATCCCTGTAAGTATTGGCATCTCTGACTGAAAAACTCCAGTCTCCTTCCCTGGACAGATCTTTCAGCCTTGTGATTAGTGACTTCCCGGCTGGTTCCCTCACTGTGCAGAAGTTGCCCTTTTGAAGCCAAGAGCTGTGACTGAAAATGCCAGCCTGCCTTTTCTAAGGGTTCTGCAAACATCGCTGAATACTTTAATTTAGAATTGTCATATAATTGCATACTCCAAACTTATTTTTATAACCAGTTCTTTTATTCCTTTGATGTATCAAAAGGAAATCTAGAATAGCATCACCTTCTTGTTTCAATGGCTGGATTAACCTGTCAGTGACTGCTTTTGGGAATATCTGGTTCTAATATTATTATTAGCAGCATTTGTTCACTGATGAATAAGAAGTCTTGTTAAAAAATAGCTCTCTAATAACACTGGATTTAAATTAAAATCCAGCTCTGGAGGTCTGTGGTGTGTTGCCCTCCAGCATCATCACAATGGAACCGTCACAGTGTTACTGGCTGGTCCCCAGATAATTTCAGCCTGGTTTTGATAAACTTCTTCAGTAATTTAATTCACCGGGTCTCGTTTACCTCTCACTGGTGAATCTCCATGACTTGAGGTAAGTCCCTCCTGATTTGTATGTCTGTAAGAAGAAACTTAAGCTAGCTAAGTGTCACCTTTATTTAAAGCCTTGAAGAGCTGTGCTGTGCTGCTTTTCAGCAGGTAATGCAAACGTTTGTATTTATTTCCTGATGCATGAACTGTGATTTGCTGGGAAGAGTTTAGACTTTTCAGCAATACAACTAAAGCAGGATTTTAATACAAATTTTGACTTAAGACATGTGCGGGTATTAGGATGTACGTGGATATACACAGAAAAAATATCAGAGGAAAAAAATGAAAGGATGAGCTATGTTGAAAGTACACTGTGTACTTACTTCTTTTGATTGTCCTAAATATTCTCATTAAAAAAATGAAGTCATAAATTCAGGAAGATCTTCCAGTAGTCAGTTGGAAGAAAACCTACATATAGGATACAGAGATGACTTAAATCATGTTGAAATGTGCAGGAACCTGTAGAGTTGGTTCAGTTTGGTTTCACTGAACGGGCAGCTTTGTAGAAGCTGAAGGTGCTTTCCTCCTCTGGCTGTTGGTATTGGCCAAGGATTTGGTCATGCATTCACTTATATGCAGTGTTCAACCTTGCCACTCTTTAGCCTTAAATTAAACATAAATTTAAGAATTGAACGGCAAGTATCATCATGGGAAATGTAGAGATGTTAGCAATTGGTGAGTGATATTTTTCACCTTGTAATGAAATAAAATCCATGAATGTTTGTTCACATGAAAAATAAATATTAATGCATGATGCTGGCCAGGAGGCCATTGAGAAAATTAATTAAGAGAAAAAATTTCTTAGAGGTACTATGGAAAAATGAACTTTGCAAGTTAATGGCCTGGATGCTATTACTGAATACAGTTTATAGCGAACAAATATAAATATATACACATTTATAACAGATAGCATAGAAAAGTTTAAGGAGAACTTTCAGCCATTGGTTTGTCCTGTTTGTTCTCTGAGAATGTTCATCTTTGGGGATGCCAGCTGTGAGTTCAAAGATAATTAAGACAAAGACCCACACAAACAGTTTTCAAAAAGGTCTTCACTTATAAATAGCACAAATCTAGGAAAAAAACTCTGTTGTAAAATACTATTGTCATTTTTTCCCCACTAAGCCCCCAAGCTGCTGAATGTTGAAAGGTCAGGCTTGACAGACTCGTTTGGGAATATGTGGCCACAGAGTAGTACAAAATGGACAACGTCAGTGGAAGTGTCTCTCTTCTGTGTCACCTATCTGTCTGTCTCAAAGACACTTAAATGGCAAATTATCTGCAGCTGGAACGGTGGTCTTGACTGCGAACCCATCTCGCCTCTGGTCTTCTACCTCAGATTATCATTAGACAGCCCCGTCATTTGGTATGGTGATGGGTCTCAGTAAAGACACTCACACACTAAATTTTAGCTGTACCCAGACAGGGCTTCACTGCTAAATAGCAGTGACATTCCTGAAGTGGGTGGTCCAGACTGGATAACAGGTTTGAACTAGGAAAGACCATGGTTATGGAGATGCTTTCTAAACCATAGCTGTGCCTATCTAAGAGTTACGCTTCTTTTATTCCTCACCTTAAAGGCATTTTGCAGGACTTTCTTCTTTAAGCAGCAGGTAAAAGCCAATTTCAGAGGAATATGTGCATTTTTTACAAGAGAGAACCTATGCATTGTAATGCTGCTTATACTGAGTATTAGACATTAAACGATTTTGCAAAGCTACACAGATATATCCTGATAAAATGCATTCAGATCTTTACCTAAAAAACAGATGAGAAAATCTGATCAGACCAGACTGCTTTAGATAAAAAACTAATGAGCTTGAAGACTAAGTAATGACTGCCAGATTGGGTTCATTGTTTGTATGGTCCTTTGGACTGAAAAGTGGCCGTTTATATATGTGATGATGACAGCTTTATTAAAAGAAGCATTGTTTTGGTCCTAGTACAAATATCACAAGTATCCAAATCCCCTGAACAACTATGTTCTATTTTTCTTTTTAATTTGCAATTCCTTTTATTCTTTGTGACTCTTCTAAATTAGTGAAACATTCTTCTGTTTGTCACATAAAATATGTGGTTTTTTTTTTTCCCGTGTGCATCAACTCTTACCAATAGCCCAGGCACATCAGTGTAACATAGAAGGGGATAATAGGCTAAATTATCCTTAAGCAATTGCAGTTGTAACTGTTTCATGTCGTATTGTGGTAAGTAAATTTGATTCTTTGCTGGGTCCCATGGACATATCTTCATTTTGACTACTGGAAGGCACAGGAGGATAAATGGATTAAAGTAGAGGAACTAGCTCTTAGCATTATTTCTTATCAGTTTTATGGTAATGCCTTCACTGATGTAGTTGCTGCCTGTGCACATAAGACAGGTTTCTTCAAAAGTGGTTGCCTATCAGTATGGAACCAAATGTAAAAAAAAAAATAAAAATCACGAAACAATGTGAAAGGATCAAAGAGCAATGAAAAGGGTGGTAGTGCTGAGATTGTGTGGTCATGCAGGTTAACAGTAGACATAATGGGATGGTGATGCTATTTTTGCGATGTTATTTTTTTAAAAGAACAAATACAATAAATAGCAGCCAGTATTACCGAGAGCTGTGCAACCTAAATGTCATGTCTGGCTGGTTTTAGGAAGGAGAGGTGAGGCTTACGGCAGGAGCGGATCTTGAGAAAGTACTGAAAGCTGGGAAAGGGAATGATATTTCATATTAATTCCAGTTAAGTATTCCAGGGGGGCTGCATAAAGAGAGGTATAACAGAAGTTCAGACATAAGTGCTCCTCGCTGGTGTCATTGACGGAGCGAGATGGGGACAACTGAAGTGAGAGTGAGATGGGCTAAAATAATGTGTTGGCTGGAGAGGAACACTTCAGATATGACAGTGTAAATGCGAGTTGAAAATGGAAGTTGAAGCCATGGGGGAGATAAAATTAGCCACGGACAAGATAGAAAGAAAGAGAAGCAGGCGAGCTGAGGGATAGCTCTCCTGTGCCCCATAAAAAGGAGGGTAAGTGGAGGGAGCAAACTTATGAAAGGCATAGCAAAGAGACAGCTAACTCCTGTTCTCTATATAGTTATTCCTCCGTGCAATATATATAAAAAATAGTATGTAACATCTTTGGATTAGAGAACAGCTTTTTTGTTCCTGGTTTGAACCTCAGGCTTTTAACACCATACAAACACAAATCACTGGTGATGCTCTCTGGCAGGAGCACTACATCTAGCTGGTGCGTAGTACGCGTGCTTTTGCCTGTTTGGGCCAGCCTGGGACAGCAATTTTGGCTGGTAGCTTGCATCTGCTGCTGACGTTCCCATGCTGGGATGTGCTCTGGCAGGCAGGGATGCACGGCTTCTGCCTTTGCAGATGGAAGTACCTCTGCAGGGAGCATTTCCAGCTAAGAGGAGGAGGGAGGGAAGAAGTTCAGCAGCAGCAGCAGGTGGGAAAATTTGCTACTGGCACTTAGCTGATAACTTCAGAAAGTTTGACCCAGCCTGGCACAGACCTGTGTCACGACCATATGCTCTCAGTGAAGCTTTTCCTATTAGAATGGTTAGATTGCTAATTTTTTATTAAGTGTTTTCTTGCCAGGTTATTCGCTGGTATGGAGTATGGAGAGAAGCGAAATCATGGGCAAGCTGCAGCCGTAGGGGAGGAGTCCGTTCTCAATGCTGGCAGTCCTCAGGGGGTTCCCCTGTGCCTGAGGGAGTGGGGACCAGCCACCTGGGCACGGGGGACCGAGATGGTGTTGCACGAGGATCCGGCAGGAGAGGCTCCGCAAGGAGCCAGGATTGGCATTTCCTGGGCTGGGAGATGTGCATGGAGGAATGGATCCTCGCTCCAGCTGCCCCAAATCAGTGGCCTCTAAAATACAGTGATTCCCCTCCTGCCACCCTTGCCTCCCGAAACTCTCCCTGGCTGCTGTCCGTCCTCTGTGCCCTCTCTCAGATTCAGCTCTGCTGTTGCCACCAAATTCAATTTTGCAGCCTGTAGAGTTAGGACAAAATAACTCATTCAATTTTGCCTACATTACTGAGCAGCCTTGGGCTGGCTCAGAAGGCAGATGGGTATTTAATTTGACATTTGTGGCTCTGTAAGCTGGAGGAGAGGTTCTAGCAGTGTTGTGGGGGCCAGCTAATGCAGGTGAGCAATTGCCAATGGTGGACTAATCTCTTGAAGAAGAGTAATATGTCAGGTTATACTCCAGACTTCTCTCTGTGGGATGATACTGCTCAAGGAAATTAAGCCTAAAAGATAATTTGGCAACAGTCTTATTTTAAATACTGATTAATGACTATTGCTTTAGTGCAGCTCCTGCTCTACTCATGTGATGTTTTAATATGGCAAAGGAATTATGATTAGTGGTTTTAGGTTTTTAATGTTCAGATAGTTAAAGTGCCCCATAATAATCTCTCCCTTTAATATTCAGCATAACTATTACAGAGATATAATTGCGCTTTGGTGTTGAAAAGAAAAAACTGGGATCCCAACATGATCGTGAATGCCTTTTTCTGGTAGCTTAAATCAAATCCTTAAATTTCAAAGTCCTTGGCAGCGAGTTTTAAGAACTTTAATTAAAAAAGAAGTCTAGCATAAATAAATCAAAGCTGAAAGACTAAAAATTGTTAAAGGAGTTACTGCAATAATTGCAGTAAAAAGTATAGTGGAATATGTAACAGAAAGCATAAGTAAAAGCATCAAAATCAGAAAAGAGACTCAGGAAGCCTATAATCCAGGATGTACCTATGCAGCATGCAAAGTACCCCAAGATTTGTAATTGTTATTCTCATGACATTAACATATTTTAGATCTGATTCAAAACCCACCTGGACGCTGTCCTGTGCAACCTGTTGTAGGTGACCCTGCTCTGGCGGGGGGGTTGGACTGGATGATCTCCAGAGGTCCCATCCAACCCTGACTATTCTGTGATTCTGTGATTCTGTGTGATTCTGCAATACCTCACACTATTGGAAGTCAGGAGTGATTTTCTGATAGAATTACAAAAAAAAAAACCAACCCAATAAATATGAGAGCAGGCTCCAGCTCTGCAAATCTGGCTGATCCTTGGCAGAAGCGAGAAATGTTTGCATATATTTCCCCTCTCCTGCCTCGGAGGTGGTATCTTGCATGCAGTAGTTAGTTTTCGTCTCACCCAGCTTGTAATTCTGTTGCTTTCTGTTCTCCGTATCAGGGAAAAAAATATTCCATTGTGGATTTGTAAACTGTGTTAAGAGTCAAAGGAGTGTGAACTCAAACCTTCCCTTGAAAAGAAGAATCCCCCAGTGCCTGTGCAGGACCGCCGTAAGGCGCAGAAAAGCATCTCTGTGTTTGGAGTGGCAGAACGCACCGTGCTGCGAGGGGGTTGGCAATTTGTCTAAGAGAATTTTTTATGTACGATTGCCTCTTGCAAGAATTACAGCTCTCCCACGCAGCCCCACAAGCTCTGCCTCTCCTCAGCTGTATCAGCCCATTGAAGGTGTCCTTCTGCCCGTGGCAGGGGGGTTGGGACTAGATGATCTTCAAGGTCCCTTTCAACTCTAACCATCCTATGGTTCTATGATTGCCTCTGCCTCCTTCCAGTGGGAGCCTTTGTTGTTGCTCTGGATGCGCTACGGGGTCGTGCTACCTCCACAACAGCCGCAGCCACCCACTTGTTGCCCTCTTCCTTGCACCTTGGGTGGTGTCCCACACTGCTTACCCTCGTGAACAAAACTTCCCACTCTAGTGCCTTAAAACATTACCTTACCTTCTCTCAAATACCATTTTAAGATGCTATCCCTGCTGACATTAGTCTGACAATTCACGAGGGTCCTGGTTTTGGTAAGCTCCTTTCATTACATCCTCTTCCATATGTTGCCTCCTTGCCTCTGCCTGTGTCCTGCTTGGCAAAGGCTGTTGTGATCCTGCCATTCTTCCAGTTCTGCAGAAGTGTTAACGATTATTTATTTCAGTGTCATTCTTACTGATGGTTTAGCTGATCTCGTCCATGTGTTGATGTACCACAAGCAATATGGGTTCTTTCCCCCAATATATAGGTTCTTCTTCAACTATCAGTCCCTCGTTCTACTCCCCTTCCTCCTTCGTGTACCGTACAGCTAAACAGGGATGATTGATGACCCTCATCAGCTTCCTGGCATGGCATTTCCCAGTTTTTCAGGATGAACCCAGAGATGTCACATCTAGTTAAACAAGAGTTAAACAAAAACTAAGCAGCTAATTTACCACTGGCATAGGACTGGCTGCTAATTCCTAGAGAAAGACACCAAGGAGAGGATAGAAAGGGCAGTCAGCAATATTGTTTATACAAGTGGGTAATTAGCTGTAGTGCGGCTGTGTAGCAGCTCCTGACTTTCCCTGATGTGTTGCTCAGGTAAGAATGAGATGCAGAGGAGGGAGATATAGCTGAGTATTTTGTTTCCCATGTATTTTTCCATGTGCATCTTCCAGTGTTGATAGAAGAAGTAACCTCACAGAACTCATTGTTGACAGTAGTAATGTATAGGAATAGCTAAAGTATGGGACTAGAGTGCTGAGCTGTAGGGAAGAAGAAATGGGAATGGATTAGCTTCTAGGGTAGGGTAAGTTGGGGGTTAGAGGAAAACAGAAAAAAAAAAAAGCCACTGGAGATATTCCTATTAATCTTTAACTGGGACGCTGACATCCTTCCATAGTCAATGGGAGGAGGTGAATGCCTACAGCATGCCTTAACTAGACGCCTAAATTAGAGGGTTTTAATACCACCTGTTTTATTGTTATGATCTATGATCTTATTAATGCATTTTTAAAAAGAAAGAAAGTGTCAGACATCAAGAAGGATAAAGAGTAGGTGGTGAGCCTGAACATCTGGTAAATGTTCTTTTCCGTTCATTTTAATCATAAATTTGGGTGGTTTTTCCCTTCCTGTTTCATTATTTTTAGGTAAATGAGATTACGGTTTAGCATTAAACTGATTTCGGAAAGAAATTTGACTGCATGCTCCTCTTGCAGAGGTGGCTTGATCTCTGTAATGTAATTTCTTGCATTAATGCATGGACCTTTTTATGTATGTTTATTACTTGTTTGCAATGCAGTGAGCTCTTCTGTAAAGATGTGTCCTTAAGTGTGGATTAGTAGATTAAAAGGTTTTGGCCATGTTTGTGGCCAAAACCTTTTTTTTTGGAGCTGTTTAACTATGTTTTTTTGACCAAGTACTCTCTTTACTGGCAAATGTCTTAACTTGAACAAGAGCTGCTGCATTTTCTTGCATTTTTTTTGTTACTGGACCTCTTGTATTTTTGACAGGGAGATACGCATGGCAGAAAAATTTGCAGACCCAAACACAGCTCTCAATTATTGGCAACTTACAAAACTTTGCAAATGTAGTAAGTGTTTGATTATGTCTGAATTCATTTTTCCTAGAAAGTCTGCAGGAAATAGAAAAATCCTTATAGAGGCATCCAAATATAGTTCAACCATTTTCTTCTGTGTTAAAATATGTCAGAGTGATGGCTGGGAAATCGGTGTCTTCCATTAGTGCAATGCTAAACCTCAGACAAGTGCCTCACCGGTGGCTGACCCCAATATAATTGTACTGGATCTGCAGCAATCGGTTGTCCTCTGTGTGTCTCTCCCACCCCATCATCACTTCCCTTTTACAGTAAAATCCTGTCAAACTCATAAATGCCTTTCCCATTTTTTTTTCTCTCTGAGGGCTAAACTTCTAGCTGACATTCTGATGGATTTTATAAGAAAATGCCTACCGAGCACATTTTTGACAGCAGTTCTTGTGCCTGACCAATTAGCAGAGCTTACGGTAGGTGTCTCTTGGAGGGCTGCGCAGACAGAAGTCCACTCAAGATGATAAGTTAGCAGTTACAAAACAAATGATGTCTCACCTGAGTTGGTAATTACTGGCTCCTCCGTAACTCCATGTTCCCACAGTGAGAACTGAGATGAAAGTGCTTTTTAGCCCCCGTGTCAGGTTGGGGATCACTCCCTTTTCTTCTGCGTCTGAAGTTGCAGCCCTCAGAGCATATTAATGACGTGCCATACCTGACTATCTAGAGAGGGTTTAGGGACCCACCGGCCTTTAGCTGTTAGCTCTGTTCTCCTGAGGGATGCAGCGCTGACAGTGTGCACAGCGCTGACGGTGTTCACACCGCTGGTTGCAGCACAGAATAAGAAAGGATTTTCATAAAGCACCTGCAACACCATGACTAGGAGCAAACTATTGCCTCTGAGAGAGCAGCATCTGTTAGCTTGGCGATGGTCACTTCTTAAACTGTTCAAACAGGAGCTCAAGTAATTGTGAGTGGCCACACAAATTCAAAGCTGCATTTCTTGAAACCCCAGGCTAAAAATTTTTGTCCTCAAAGAGTATGTTCAAATGCATTATTAATGAACGTGAGGTGTAAGTTGGAGTGATTCTTTCAACCTCTGTAATTCTTGTACTTTCTGGAAATTGTACCGACACTTAAAACATCAGATTAACCAAGAGGTTTTTCAGCTCTGATTTCAGAGGTGGTTTAGACTGAATATTAAGGAGAAAAGAGCTAGGCACAGTGAAGTAATAGGTAACCTGATGAAAGCCCTATAAATAACTGTTTGAAAATCAGACTTTATTATACAGAAACTAATACTGTATTGAACTAGTTGGAAAGTTATATCGATGTTTTTCAAGAATGTTTTATCTCTGGTATTTGTGATTCTGAGCTGTGCACTTATTAGATGTTGCTATTGGGAAAATGGGCACCTCTAAGAAAGGACAGTCATCCAGCATTCAGCTTACGGCTGAACAAAAAAAAAGAAGTGAAAAAATTAAGTTTCACTGGGAAAGTAAGGCAAAAGATGAAAACAAAAATACTATATGTTATGGGAGGTGGCTGTGTGGAATCAGATAATCTAAAGACTAAAGATCACCTGTTGAACCAAATAAATAATTCAGGAAGACCCTTGGTCCCCAGCGATCCTGGGCTGAGTTGGCAACAGAGGCAGTCCTCGCCTACTGATGTGAATCGATACCTGACAGCTCTGCTGCTGCTGTGCCGGAGGCTGGGATCCCCCAAGGCTGATCTTGGCAGTCTCCATCATTGGCTTGCATTGTCCTGAGACTGCCATAATTTCTCTGCCTCGCATTAACGTGTCTGCTCTCAGAAATTACCTCCCGCTGAACTGAAGGCCAACTCATTGACCTACTTCTCCTGCAGGAACTTCCATGCCCTACATATAGAAGGCTGTACACTTTGAATAAAGATTTAACACAAATAAAATACCAGTCAGCCAGCTGACCATCCTGATGTGGACAGGAATGTGGGAGCCCAGGGAGGGTGACGGTGTTTCGGGCACAAAGGTGTCCGCTGGCTGAAGTCCCATTAACACTTAGATTCCCACTGCTTGGTCATGTCTGAAAGTGTGATGAAAGTTTCTGAGGTGCCTTGGGGCACTTGCATTTTAGCCTCACATTGTTCTTAAATGTACGTATTAATTAATCATGATCTCTACAGAGAAATGTACTGCAGCCTAAGCAGAGCTAGGTCAGGCAGTAGAGGCTAGTCCCTGAATTTCTTCTGACTTCCAGGAAACCTTGGACATTTCCTTGCCTCCAGGTTTCTGAAATCCAATGCCTTGATGAGTCTTGATGGTTGGCAGACCCAGTGATTCTGGAAAACCAGTCCATATATATCAAACACCAATTGCAATAAATGCGTTGAGATTATTGTCCCAAATGGTATATTGAAGAAGGAACGTGTGAAGGAAAGAATGAGAATGAGTGCATTTTTAGGAAGAGCAAAACACAGAGGGAGACCCTGGCCATTTTTCAGGCTCTATCATATAATCAGAAGCATTCAAAACTGAGAAGTGTTGGAGGGAGATAAGGGACACGTACATGGGGGCAGTGACGTTGCGGGTGATAATCTGCAGGAACCTGAGAGAAGCTGACCAGTCTAATCTTCTTAGGTTTATCTCACTGAAGAGTAAAAACAGTTATGCGGTGTTGAGATACACAATTCCAGTTTGTGGGAGAATGCAGATAAAAGCAATGTGGAGCATCCTAGGAGCCAGTGCGGCCCAATTAAGAGAAAATACTGAATTTAGTCCCGTAAGACTCAGCTCAATGGTTCTTTGCTAAGGCAGCAGAGTTCAGTGTAAACAAGTTAAATATGCTGATGTAAAACTGAATTGTGTAATAAACATAGATAGAAAGCTTGCTTCCCCCTTTAATGCATGGGAAGAGAGCAGTATATGGGCCAAGAGGCAAGGGGAGAGCAAGTAATATGATGGAAAGTGGGAACATACCGTTCGAACGTCAAAGTCGGGATAAACTTGTGCATCCTTATGTTAGAGGGCTTGCGTGGGGTGGGGCCATACAGCCCTCCTGTGCTGCCCGGGCTGTTTCTGAATGGGAATTTGCGCTGTAATTAATGCCAGCCATATCATCGGCTGCTATCCTCCTGCTAGGGGGGCAGGAGGAGCCAAGTACTGGTGTGAAAAGGCGTCTGGGGCTGAGCAGTGTCTGCGGGGGTTCATAATGGTTCCTGAACACGTAAAGGGCGTAAATATCAAAGAAAAATGGTGGATATACAGGATGGGGCCCAGGGGTGTAGCTAGGGGTAATGGGGTGGAATTAAGAGTGGAGATACAGGCTGACTATAAGGAAAAATCTTCCTAGCTAATCAACCTATACAACAATGCCCTTTTCAGATGGAAAGAGCTATTGAAATGGGAGCAAACTAATTCTTCCTTCAAGAATTTCTCAAGTTTGTTAGGTGCTACCAGAGGGCCGGGTGTGGATTACTGCTGCATGTAATTCTGCTGACTGAGTGGAGCTATGGAGAAGAAAAATAACCACGTACACGCTGTAAAGCGCATATGGGAATGGCCCCGTTATTTCTGCCGTGTCGGATGAGTACTCGCCTCTCCACTGCCGTGCCAGCCTGATGAAGAACACGACCTCACTGGAGACGTGCTTCCTCCCCCCGTCTGCAATTGCTCTGTCTGCACTTCGCAGTGTGGCATCCTGCAGAGATACCTAAACATGTTGGCGCATTTGCGGTGCAATGTGATGTCACCTGTAGAGATGAAATGGGGTCACGTCGGTGAAGTCCTCTGCTTCTCCATGGCGGTTGTTAGGTGCCACGCCATGCCGCGTGGGTAAAGCTACGCCGCGTTCACTTGCTGAGCTACGCTGTGTGCAGTCTAACTGCCTGTAACTTACTCCGAGGTGTCTTTGTTCCTGCTGCACCCAGAGCACATTTAGATGGAATTTCACAAAGAAAACGATCCAAAAGAGACAACATGGCAGAGAAAAGTTGGAATGCTTAGTATCACATTGCTTTGGGAAACCCACGAAAGTTAGACTTCTGTAAGCATTCAGTCCGAGGGGGCTAATTCCCAACAAAAGCATGCCAACTTGTAATTCAAATTGTTTAAAATGTCATTTGTTATAAGTAGATATGCTGTGAAGAAGTCTGACTGCGTGTATTACTGTGCCCAGCAAAGATAAGCTTATCTTATTGTATCCTGGTTTCTTCTCTGTATTTTAGAGCTGCCACTGCACACACCTGTGCCGGAGACCACCGGGGTCTTCCTTCAGTTCCTAACCTAATTTTCTTTAAGCCTCCTTTAATTCTTCCCCAAGGAAAGGGGTATTTACCCACTGTGGCATCTAACCTCATCCTCAGGAGGTCTTAAAACCACAGCCATTAAAATAGTGTCAGTTATTGGCATTTTCTCTGCCCCAGTGCCCGTTATCGATGTTTTCTCTGCCTTGGTCCTCCCCATTGGTGATGCGTCTTGTTCATGCCGGGAGTGCAAAAATCTTCAAGACTGTAATTTTTGGAAAGCATCAGAGCGTCTTCTCCAGTGGGCACGTAGGAGCATTGAGGCACCTTTCTCTCAGGTTGACCATGGGGATGCCGTAGTTCTTTGTGCTCTTTTGTACATGCCAACAGCTTTGAGTTGCTATTGCTTTTTTGCCTGGTTCAGGCATCTGTAATGACAGTAACGGGCAGCTCCGATGGCTTTCCACACCGGAGAGAGAGCATTTCCGAGCACACGTTCCCCTTTTTGGATGGAAATCTCAAGTGCCAGCAGTGGGGACCTCTCTGATGTCTTCTGCATGTTGTGTAAAACTGTGCAGGCCCTGCCCAGTGTGTGATAAGGCTTTTTCCTTCGGTGCTTTGTTTTCACTCTGTGCTGTTCAGGTATAGCCATACTTATTTTCTCTCGATAAGCGAGGAAGAGAAATCCCCTTTCCTTTTGTGTGGGAAACCTCAACTCGGAGATGCTCATGGAGAGCCGGCCAGCTGGTAGCACACGGCAGCCACCCGCTCACGTTCCTCGTGTTTAACAAGAGCACAACCTGCTCCAGAGCCCTCTGTCCAAGACATGAGGAGGCCAGGCAGGAACAGAGAGGCATAACTTTCTTGGTTTGGGTTGTTTATTCTGAATATCCTGAGTTTTTCTGACCATCACAGCGATAAACCTGGTTTGGTTTCATTGTTGTTCAGCATTTGCTTGAGTTAGAAAGTCAGGCACTGTCCTTGAGAAGCATCATTCACAGTATTTAAAAGGAAAAACACATTACCTCAGCCTTATGTTTTCCTCCAAATTGTAATGTCTTTTTGTTTTATTAAGAAAAATGTTTCCATATCTAAACATACACAAGCACAAATACCAGTGTTACTCAGTTGACTGGGTTTTCTTCATCTCCATGGTGCACAAGAGGGAATTTGTTTGGCACTTTTCCTCTCTGATAGTTTCTGTTGATATAATAGAAGGTAACAGAAGGCAGCTGGATTATTCCATTATACCATCTGAAAAAAAAATAATATATCCAAGCCAAACTATTATTTATACCAAATGCAGTGGATTTTTCAGTGATCTCTACCCAGGGTATATTTCTCTATACCCATCTGAAACAATTTGTTGCATGTTGGTCCTTCACAGTCTAGCCCTGTCAACATTTGGTGATTAAAAATGTTATTTGCAAACTGTCTGATGTCTGTACAATAAACACTGAGAGGAATTTAATGCCGTGCTTAAGTATTTTTAAATGCAATTTTGAGTGAGCAATTACTTTCCTTGCTGTCTGTTGTTCGTCTCCAAGTTATTTATCAGTCTAAATGAAAAGGCAATGAAATGTGGATTGTTTCCCAACTCAGCATACGTGGATTTGTGCGCGTACAGTCTGTTGGCTCGGCAGGCCAACAGCAACCGTAGAAGCGTATGTGCCTGGACCCGACGTGCGGGAGTGCAGCTGTGCTGTGGGAGAGGCTTTGATGCAAAGCGGATGGAGCTTGACTCTAATGCCTGCATTGCTCGCTGAAAGCAAAGATTGCCAAAAGTGGCTTTGTAAAATAAGCTGAAAATAGCTGTGGGAGCCTTGTCTATTGTTCATATGTAGAGCAAAAGACAGCACTAATATCAATAGTAAACTGTCAGTTGAGAGGTATAAAAGCATTAGCCTTTTAAACCTTGCTTATTTTCCAAGTATTCTGATCTATTGGATGTCTCTTGTGTAATCAGAAGCTGTTACAGGACTCACCAAACCACAAAGAAACAACCGAAGTAGAGCCCAGCAGGGCTCCATGTATTCCCTATTGCGGAGTAACTTTGGCATTGCCTCTCAGCGCGCCTCTGTCCTGCCTCAGCCCTATTTTGCTTTGTGTTGTACTTTGTCAAGTGTTTGTAAAACACAGTGAGCCTCTTCCTCAAGTATTTTCCTTTGTCTTTTCCTTGCCTTTACCCCTTTCTGTGTCACTGCCAGTATTCCTTGTTACCACATTTCTCTTTTTCTTGTTTTCACCGAAATGCATTTCTGTACAGTGAATATTTGCCCTTCTTTGGTCACATGCAGTTACAGTTGTTCTCTCCGTTTTCCTTCTTTTCACTTTCCTGTCAATCAACTCATATTTATTCTTCGTGATGTCCGTGCATACGTGCGTGTACTTGTCTGTGTGCCAGGTACCACACGCTGACCTGCATGAGGGACAGGGAGGCATTGCTAAGCAAGGGGTGATAGTAATAAAAACCAGCAGGAGCAGTTGGCTGAGGGGCAAACCAGAGACCTGGGCGCCTCTATCCAGAGGCAGGACAGTCCAACTTGCATTGCCAAGTATACTGTCTATTTTGCCCACACCAGAGTGGAGAAATGGCAAAAGTCATTGACGAACAGAGGCAGCCAAGAGGGCGTTTGCTTTATTTTAAGAATTGCTTTTCTGTTTTCCTTTTCTGTCCTGCATGCTACTGGCAACATCATGACCTAGCTAAAATATTTGTCCTCTTTGCTCAATTCCAGCTCCTCTCTCGGTTATAATTTCATAGCAAGAGCTATCACAGTAAAGAAAATACTGTTGTCTTCATAGGATCAGTGTTCACAGCATGATACATGGACTGGCTGAACTCCACTGCGCTTCTGATCTATAGCGTAGAACTATTTTTTTTTGACCACCTCTCAAAATGCATGTAAAATCTACGCAGGCATACTACCTCCCCTCAACCTTAATGTACAATCTATGTTTTAAGTATGCAGTATGGGTTAATAAATGTGGTGCTTACTTAATGATTAATATGTGTTTTAGAAGTCTTCTGGGGAGTTCCTCATTCAGAGCTCCCAAAGCCAGACGTAGATCATGATGATGATGGTCTGTTTTGACCTCTTGTGTGGCATAAGCTACTTGACTTTGCAGTCAAATCCCTGCCTAGCTATGGAGTTGGAGCAGGTTTGTAGAACGGCACCCCACCTTGGCACATACTTCGGCTGAAGGAGGATTTACCCTGGATAAGCTGATCCAGTAATTAATTTCCTTTGTGCTTAAAAAGTTCTTCTGATTTCAGAACCTGAATATGAATTTGTCTAACTGCAGCTCTCAGTCTTGGGAATGTGTATCTTTACCTGCTAGTTTAAAAGGAGCTCTTCTAAGAGAAATCCTCTTTGTATATTCCCAAAAATGATTGTCTTCTCTTCCCCACCTCTCACCTGAACCAAAGAGGTAGGTTTCTGTATTTTGTTACTATAAAGCAAGATTTTCAGATCCTGAATTTTTTTTCTGGGTTTCATTTAACCACTCTGTCATTATCAATGTTACTTTTACAATAAGGTACTAGGACTGTAGGCAGTGTTATAACAGTGCTGTTAATATTTAATATAATGGTAATTCCACTGCCCTATTTCTGTATGAGGTAGAAGAGAGTCCCTGGTTTCCAAAATGTAGTCTGGCAGTCTGTGATTTATTCAAGGCAACGGAGCTCAGTGATGCTACAGATAGATAGTTTCAAGCTGCTGGAAGATCTCTTTAAAGCTCTCTCAGGTGTCTTTCTGCTACTCTGCATCTGTTATGATACAGCAGAGTTATTTCTTTTTATGACTCAGTATTGCTATTTTATCTGACAATGATGCCATGCTTCGTTGACAGACCTGCCGTCGTATAGGTTGTCACTAATTATACTGGTGTTTTAAATGTTTACCTGTAAAGCAACAGTGGAAATGCCACCACTCGCCTTGGCAATTTGATTCTGCTCTTATTAATCTTACTGTCATCTGTTGGCTCTCAGTTGGTTCAGATCCTTCAAATTTCTCATAAAGTTGAGTGCACGCATCTGGACATGCTTCCTGAGCTGAATCCGTGCCATAGCTGAAGTGGTACTTCAGTGTTTTACAAACTCTACATTTGTCTTTTTACATTATTGAATCACATTCTCTTTACGGTTCTCTACAATTTCTGGATCCAGGGCAGGGGTGCCATGAAGGGGCCAGTTGTCTCTCATCCTGTGTTCATGCTGTTGACTGGTTGGTCTCTCATCACTGTAGTTCTGCACTTTTTCAACCCATTTTTCCAGTCTATTTCTCCAATTCATAAAGCCCGTTTTGAATTATCTTCCTGTCCGCCAATTGCCTCGCTGTCTCACCTTGGCAGCATCCGCAGAGTCAGTAAGAGTAGTTTTCAATCCATCAGCCCCAAATTAATGAAAACAAGGAATGCGACTGGATACAGAACATAAAGCTCTGCAGAGCCATGAGTGAGGTTTCTTGCCTGTTTTACACTATTAACTATTCAGGGTATGATTCTCCAACATACTTTGTACTCACCAAGTGTTAGATTCATCCAGACCATATTTCCTTAGCCTGAGAGGTAGTGTGAAAGGCTTACTAAAGTCAACATAATACCTGCCATTTCATCCCTGTCCACAGCATCTGTTATCCTCTTAGCGAAGAACATCAGAATGATTTCACACAGTTTGTTCTTGGCAAACCCATGCTGCCTGCTACTTGTTTCCTTGTTATTTTCTGCAGCTTATCGATAACGTGTATAGGAAAATGTCTTTCTGAGAATAAAAGTTTATCTGACTGCTATGCAGTTCACTGTTTTTTTTCCCTTTCCTCCTCCAGCTCTCTCGCATTGCATCTTCTGAAGGATGCTGGGCAATCTTGTCTCCATCATTCCTAAATAACCCCATTGACCCAGAAGCTATTTCAAATGTCTCTTCAAATTTGCACTCCTTGTTGGCCAAACTTTCTGAGCCAGTGCCCATCATACAAAGTTTGTCTCACCTTTCTTTCCCTTCACCCCCTGGGTGATCTTTCATTTCTTACCGTTCCCTCTATTGTAAATTGACTATTTTTAGTGTTGGACTTTCTCTGTGTGGTTCCTGTGTTGGATAACAGTGTTTCCCTTTTCTTTATTTCTGTGACTCTTCAGTTCCTTTCAGATCTGCCATTCAGCTTCAGTTTCTTGTCTCTGCCTTTTAATTTTCCCCTCTTTCTAATCTGCTATGGGCTGGGTGAATACTTTCTTTTAGACTATTTGCATGATGTTTATATTACTGTGTCCTCTAATTTATATCACATGCTATTTGCTCTGTTGCATTATTTAATTCTCTAAAAGGTTTCAGGTAGAGTGGTTTGTGTGTACGACACACTGCAAAGCACAGCTGTGTTGCATAGTCTCCATATGCATTTACTTTCTACTTTCTCCTTTTACTTACTGTTTTGGGAAACAGCCTTTTTCACTCCATTATTTCCAGAATCATGGAAGCGTGAAGGTGGTGCTCCAGGGAATGGCAGAGGTGTGAGAACTGCTGAATCACTCATGCCCTGACATACCCTTCCCGAATGCTGCAGTGGTACAGACCAGGACTTGGTGCCATGCTGGTGGTTATTACGGGGTACGTTACCCACTGGTACATGAACAAATAAGGAGTTCTGTTTTCTGGTAGGGTTCCAATAGCCAGACGCTCATAAACTCTGTAAAAACAAGGCACAAAGAAAACAGAAATATGTGCTAAATGCTGATGTTTGTGGGATATAAGCATATGTGTATGTAGAGTTAAGCGGTCATTCCTGATTTATTCCAAAAACCTCTATTTGGTTTTTATATAGCTTCTCATTAACCAGCAACATATATAGGCACTATTGNTGATGTACATATAAATGTTCAGACATTCATTGCTTGCTACAGCGTGACTCAAACAGTGGAAGTCAGGAGAAGACTTTCCATTGATTCATGTGGATTTGTACTGGTACTTGTAAAGTGTTGAAGCTCAAAATATGGGCCGATGATAGAAATGTAGGAATCCGAAAATATATATTCCCTGCTCTGAAAGAAAGGAATGGAAATGCAGAAGAAAGATACCCAGAAATCCAGAGACAACAGCTACCCTGCAAGGTAGTGGCTCACAAGCGCTTCCCTCTTATCTTTTGGCTCGGGGGATAGTATACGTGCACTCTGATGTTTGAAGTAGTTTGGGTAGAATTTAACTTTTGGCTCAAGGGAGCCTTTAGTTTATTAAATATGGATGTTCTTGCTGGGGAGCGGTCGCAGGTAGAAGCACGTTTTTTCTCTGCAGCACATCACTTTTCTTGAACGCGTGCATTTGGGAAAGAAAACTTGGCTTTTCTGTGCCTAACTCTTTTCTGTCTGGATCTGCCTATAGGAAATATCAATAAAAACTGTCAGATGGTAACAATTGCAGGATTTCTAAGTGCGCGGCGGTGTGATTGTAGCTGCCTTCAAATCTGTGAATTCAGCTGCCTTGTCACGAGGCTGGCCTCTCAGCAGTGCTGCTAGGAGGTCTGCGTTACCTGTAATTATATAGAAAAAATTGCTCAAGTTAATGCCGCGTCTAACCGCAGTACTAACATCTGCCTGTCTTGGCAGTAAGACAGCTACCACAAATACACGATGCAACAGGCTGTCAAATATCCTGGCTTCTGCAGTAACTTGCTCTTCTAAGAAAAATTTTCCAGCTCCGGTTACTAATCAGGCTGTGGGTGATCTTTCCGCACTCCGAAGCTATGGGATCTATCACTCACCCATCAGCATCTGTCCTGCTCTCCCTACGAGCATCCATTTCTGTCCGGATGCTGCTGAGGAGGAATCAGACCTGCTGCTGAGCAGACTGAGGGGAGAGTGACAGTCTCATCCTAACGAAACAATCACGTTACGAGCTGGTTTGCATTTCTATTCCTGCTTTTGTGGGAACCTAAAACCGGACTGTTTCTTGCTGTGACTGCGGGAAGCCCCAGGAGCAGTTTGCAGTTCTCTCTGCTTCCAGCCTTTGGTGTAGTCTCATGGCAGTGCGTTTCAGAAAACATAACTTTCAACCGCCTGACACTGCCCAATCTCTTCTATTTCTTGTCTATAGTGCTATCAATCGAATTGCTCTTGTTGGCTAACTGGTTTTAAATCTCGTGTGGAAAAATTGTCAGTCCAAGACCATACTATGTAAGGACAAACACATGACTGCTCTGTCATGCTAATTCATTCTTGCTTAAGACATGAAAATAAACTGATAGAATATAAATTTGAAGTTTTTAGACCTTGAAATGATTTAAAATCTCTTTAAAGAAAGACTAGGGCTAAAACTTTGTCTCTGAGGCATCATTTTTAACTTAGCAGTAAGCTCCGATGGTCTTTTCTTTAAATTGCCTATTGTACAGACGCCTACAAAAAAAGGGCTTCTTTGGGACTGTTTGTGTTTAGTACCGGCATTTATTTCATTTCATGTGACAGATGACTTGGCTTCTGGATCTAGTAATCGCTTGCTCGTATCCCACCGGGGCAGGTTTTTGACTGACTGAAGCGCTGTGATTTGGTTTGGGAGCGCTGGCTGGGCAGAGGACCGCAGCGGTCGCCGGCTCACTCAGGAGCCCCGTGTCCCCCAAGCCCGGTGGCTCCTGGCGCACGTCTGCGTGGGCTTCATTTGGCGTTTCAATCAGAGGAGGGGAGTTGGGAGCACCAAGCTGCCCGGGTTCTGTTAGTGAGGGCTGATGTTTATGTTGTCCACAGTGTTTCAATGAGGCTGTCTGTGGGCTGCACGACGATTTGATACGGACTTAAATAGTGCAGCTTCTTCACTGCCGACGGAGCCCTGGAGATCTGGGTCTCAACCACCCCCGCGCAGCCCTCCTTGTCTGTAGGATGTGCGTGCGCTGTACACCCACCTTACTGAATTTTTATCATTTAATTGTTTTTTTCCATAAGAAAATCTACTTTTGAGTTATTGACAGTGTTGGTGGAGATGGGGTCCAACCTGACAATGGCCAGCTGGCTGTGTGCCGCCTGGCGTGTCTTCTGCAGGCTGCGCTAGAGACAGTGCCACCCAATTAAGATTTAAAAGTCTGAAAGCTTTTCCTATCTGTTGTGATTGATATTCCGTAATTGTGGGGTTTCTTACCAGATTTCAGGTTAAGCTTCATAGATTTTTTTTTTTTACTTTTTTATTATCCTAAGGCTTTGGTTGTGAGACACGCTGATGAAATCCAGAGGACTGCTGGATGAAGCTGAATGAACTCTGCTTTATTCTTCAGCATAGTCATGCTTTTTATTCACTCACAAATAAATGCTTGATTTCTGCTTGAGGGATATTTTTTTTTCTGAAAGATGGTGAAATTGAAGGACTGAATGCAACCTTACATTGTGGCAATTTTATTTTAAGCAGGTTTTCTGCTTTTTTTTTTGTTCTTCGCAATATTATCATACAGCAGCTAAACTAATGAATATATAATTTTCTTTCCTTTCTGCTTGTCATGCCCTGCTAACATGGACATCTACAAAGGCTCAGGTTGGTGTTGCAATCTGTCTTCATCTTATCTTACTGTTCTCGTTTAGTAAAAAGGGGCTTCAATGTTGTTCTTCATCAATCATTTTTTTTCCCCTTCCTCTTTTTAAAACTGGATCCAACATTATTACTGCATAACAGATTCATCCAGAGAGGTGCCACATTTGTTTGTTACCCCTGAAACTATCCTTCAGCTGCAGGAAAATGTGCTGTTTCAAAAACACGGGACATTGATTTATTTATATCTACTTAAATTTGCTATGCTTGCCTAGCTTTGTGACAGGGAGACAGCAGAAGCTACAGCACCTACAGCTTCTGGAATCAGCAAAAATGCACCAAAACTCTCACTAACGAGTTTCTGCCTTGCTTTAGACCCCCATGTTTGACAACATAGTAAAATGGCATTTGTTACTATCTCATCTAGATTCAATATTTTCTTGATGGTGAAGAAGAGTAATTAAAAAATAAAGTAGAAAGCAAAGCCACAGGAACTGGGTGTTTGTGACTGTATTTGCATATCCCAACATCTCCACTTTTTTGCATAACTCAAACTGAATTGTGTTGCCTGAGTGCTTCAGGTAGAAATAAACACCTGATATCCGCACGATATCTGCAAGGTTATACTCCGTGCTGTGTTCTGCTCTTCAAAGGCTGTAGTGACAGTACATTGAGTAAAACTGGGGAGGCAGGTTTGGGGTCAGGAGCTGCACATTCTCCCTTATTTTCTCATGTTGAATGATGCCAACTTCTTATTTTAATCTGCAGGAAGGAGCGCTCACGCTTTACCGTATTACAGCTTGCTGTTGTTAATGCCTGCACCAATCTCACAGAAAATAAAACCACTTACTACTAGGAAATATGAATTAATAAACCTTGCTGAGCAACATGTTCGTTCTATAAGTGTGAGCTGTAATGACTGGGCTTCGGCAGAGTTTGCTTCAATTAACTTCTTAAACAAGGCATTTTCCATTCGTTGCACTTAAGAATTTGAAATACAGCGGTGTCTGTCTTCGCATATTTAATCATCCATTAGGAGAAAATAAAGGATTTACTAGGAGCGTTTTTTAAAGTCCAGCACAAAACTAGATAAAGTAAAAGCATCTAAAGGCCCCGGTGAGGGAATATGGAGCATCCAGATGTCTCTATAGCAGAATATTCCGCTGCTTTCCTAATTTCTCCTCTTCTCCTTTTCCTCATTTTACAGGCAGAATTTTACAGTGCCACTTTTTTTTGATGGCTTCGTCCTGAAATGTCTTTATCTGAACTTTTTGGTATCTGATTTTAAGCTGAGATGTCATCCAGTTAGTGCAAGAAATAGGACATTTCCAGATTCATCCCCCTGCTCCCTGAGGGCTCCCTCGCCAGCCTCTAATAAATCACTTAATTCTTCATCCCGTGATTCTACGATTCTATGATACTGCCCACAGGGCAGAGACTTGGAATTGATACATCTTTCTGTCTATGCTATAGTAATTATTGCCCTGACTCTTTAATTCATATTTTGTACTTAGAATGAAATTGATCCCATCCTTTTGCCAGAAACAAAGTTTTAGGCGGGTCTAGGTTTTCTGGAAACTTGGTTCATCGCCAGCGGAGGCTTTTCATAACCTTAGCCAAGCTCTAATTGTTTTTCATTTTTCCGTACCACAAAGGAGGTAAAAAACACTAACTCCTTTGATCTGGGTGTAAATGAAAACTGAAAGTGCTGAATTTGCTTCACAGATATTTGTGCAGGTATCTGCTAGAGGCATAAAAAATTCAGGCACTCCAGTGATTTCGGAAGTCTTACCGCATGCTGACCCATTCAAACTTTTGTGTTGTAAGTCACTCTTGAGCGATAGTTTCTTTTTTTTTAGTTTTGGTGGCAATTTGCAGCATCTGAATACCTAAAGACAAGTATTCCTCAGTGAAACAGCTGCTTTGCAAAATCCAAATTGCTTGAAAATAATTGTTCGATCACTTTTAATGCTGGTGAGCGGTTAGCATATTTCTGGTGATTGTGATCAATACATAAACTAGCGTGAAATAAAATCAATTTTATTTTAAAGAGAACTATTTAATGTTGAAATTTTAATGAGGTCATTTCTGTGATGTAGTGTTTGTTAATGTGCAAGTACTTGTCCTTCAGATATATAGTTAATTCGGTAAAGCTTTTATATGCGTGCTTAGATCTGCCAAATCAAACATGCACTTCAGTAATTAACAAAGTAAGTACTCCATTTTGAATTCATTTTTAAAGAATTAAATAAAAGAAAGTCATTATTAGAAATTATTTTGTTTGGATTAAATGGAATGCGAAGGCAGTAATAGAACATTACAAAAATTATTCAGTTAATGTACAGGCACTTTACAACCAAAAAAGAGATTTGGATGAACTAGATGGAGTCAATGTAGAAAATTTTCAGGTAATTGCAATGGGTGGATGTCTTTGCAGCTCTATTTCCCACTGTGTTCTGGATCCATTAGTGTCAGGCTGGCTGCAAGAGAGGTGCTGGTCGTGGTCCAGATTTGAGGAAGCAGTGGCCATAAGCTCTGAGAGGAGGAGAGGGCCACTTTTGCACAGTGACGTCCCATTGCTGCCTCCTCTTGCAGCCTGGATATGCAGCAAACATAAAAGTGGGTATGCAAAAAGTATTAAAAGCGAGCAAATTGCTGGCCAGTCTCAGCAGGAGTCGTTTTAATATCTGCGCTTGAATTTCCTCACCAGCAAGTGTCTTTGCAAACCAGAGCAAATGAGCTCTCTCTCCTATATGAGATCTTTTCTGGCTTTAGTGTTATTCATGGTGGTCTCCATAGTTTAAAAGTAGATTGTTATTTCTTTGGTTCTGACTGTTTCAATATATTAGGTCTAATGTAACCTTGGTATAAGGGCAGCGATGTGAAATGAACTTACGTTAGCAATGAATTTAGCCCATTTTTATTAGAAATGAATAGCACAGAGGTTGTCCTCGGGGTCTCAGGCAACTGCTACAGTGATCAGTTTGGTTGTTCTAATATAATAAGCAGATATTGACTTTAGTTGAGGTGAACACCAAGATTTACTATCTTGAAAGCTAAAATATCGACTGAGAGAAAACCAGAGTCAATATTTACCTTGAGGGACAATAAATCTTGATGTTCACTGAAATATGAAGTCACTATGATTTTCAGAAGCGTTGAACCTCATTCTAGTTTACTTTGCAGGTGCTCATCAGAAATGCTACCTGAAATATAGGTATGAATTTCTTTTCATGAATCACATCAGTTGAGCAAGTGCATTTGTTTCTATATGCCGTTTGCAAGGTCAGTATTATTCCTGACCTACATTTAAATAAATAATTTACAGAACATTATAAATCACACCGAAGCTCTCTAGTAGTTAGATATTCGGACTTTTAATTGAAGTGCAAGTATCAGCTTTTAAAAGACAAAATTAATAGATTAACATTTGTATATCTTGTTGAAGTAACTGTCAACTTCAAGACACTTTATCAAGGACTCAGGGTTTGCGTTGGAGTCAATGGGAGTTGGCTTATTTTATTAGGGCAAAACAATAGCAGTTTGTCTCTTAAAAAGTAGCTTTCATCCTTCTTCCCTTTAATTTCTTTAGAACTGTGCCCATCAACTTGATTTTAGGATTCAGATGTTAATATATTCCAGATTAATTGTGGCTAGAAAGAGTGATGCAGTGATCCTATGAAAGTCAGCAGCAAAACTCCCTTCGACTTCAGTCTGGCATCATTTCGCCCCTTGATTCATTGAGCCCAGACCCCAGCATGTGAATATGAATAAAAATTGAGGAAAGCTGTTAAATTCCTAAAATGCTAAGAGTATCTTGATTGTGTTTATTTCTTCAAAGGCTTAAAGGTGAGGCACTAAGGGACGGAGCCAGGCTGGTCCCCTGGGTGCTGAGCTCTGCAGCTCCGTGCAGGTCAGGTGTCTGCAGCTTCCAGCATCTTCCTGGGGAAGGCTCCGGGGAGACCTTTTAGCAGCCTTCCAGTACCTAAAGGGGGCCTGCAGGAGAGCTGGGGAAGGACTTCTTACTAGGGCATGAAGTGATAGGATGAGGGGGAATGGCTTCAAACTGGAAGAGGGGAGATTTAGATTAGATATTAGGAAAAAATTTTTTGCTGTGAGCGTGGTGAGGCATTGGCCCAGGTTGCCCAGAGGAGTTGTGGCTGCACCATCCCTGGAGGTGTTCAAGGCCAGGTTGGATGGGGCTTTGAGCAACCTGGTCTAGTGGGAAGTGTCCCTGCCCATGGCAGGGGGGTTGGAACTCGATGATCTTCAAGGTCCCTTCCAACTTAAACCATTCTATGATTCTATGATTCCTGCCCTCTGAGCAGTGCAGAACAACGGGGCCCTCTGCTCATTGCATGGGCTTCATTTAGCTTCTGTCCTTCAGGAGATGGATTATGGTAGTACAGCTCCAGATGTGTGTTGGGTGGCTTGGTCTGAAGGTTTTTGTGAATGACCTGTCATAGTGGGTTTGCATAAGTTTGGGGGAGGGTGAGTGTTAAGCAGATTATTTTCAAAGGAACTGTTGTCTTTGTACTTGGGAAGAGAAGTGGTGTAGCTGGACAGGAGATTTCTGTGTCTGCAGTAGGGGTAGCAGATGGCAAATGTGATGTAGGCCAGGATACTGAGACTGTGTCTAATCTGAAGCTTGGACACACTCTTTGTGGCAGCCAGGGATCCATGGGAGGGCATCCCAACCCCCTCCAAGCTCAGGTGCTTTGGGTCCCTGGGTTGGGTGAGGTGTGAGGACGCCACATCCTGTTCCAGGCTCTGTTAAGGTGGGGACAGGGTGCTCCCGTGGAGCCAGGAGGTGAGAAATGATCCCAGGTTCCCCTGGCTGGTGGGACGCAAAGAACAGCAAGGCTTAGCCAAAATCCTTTGAAAATCCAAAATCAAGAACATCATCTGTTTGACCTCCTTAAGTACCACGGCTGTTAGCACAAGATAGGAATGAAAGGCTTTGTTGGGTATTTTTCAAATATAAAATAAGAGGAATTGGAAGTGACTGAAAACAAATGATGGCAAGCCAGGAGAGAGAAACGGGAGGAAAACATTGCCCTGTGGAGGAAAGGAACACATGCCACATCACCATGGTTTTTAAATGCAAAGATAGAGCCAGAAATTATATTCGTAGCTTCCAAAATGTGTACACACAGAGTTTCACCCATGGAAATCTTGCATCTCCTTGAGACTCCCATTTGAAAGGTGTAACGAAGTCTACCGATACGCGTTGTAACTTGCTGTGAAGAAATCTGTCCCTCCCAATGGTGCGTGGTGGTGGTTTACACCTTCCCGCTGTCTCAGAGGTGCTGCCGGAGGTGGCATTGCTTGCACCGATGCGGGGCAGAGGAGAGAGGTCATTCACAGATGGGACACGCAGTCGTGTCAGCAGGATAGCTTAGGAAAACGGGGTATTTGTGACAATTATATTTAGGGGTTTTGGTGGCGAGTGTAACCTGGGAAGTACCGGAAGTACCGAGGGGGTCAGCAGCGGTGTGAAGATGCTGCAGGGATAGGGTGGCCAGCACGGTGTGTCCTCCCTTCTCTGGCACAGAGTGGGATGTCTCTTGCAGGGGATGAGATGATGGGGCTTCACGTGTAATTGTACCGGCTTGACACGACTCAGCAGCAGAACACGAACGCTCTATTAATGGCTTTATTATTGCCATCCTGCCTGCTCTTGAAAGAGTGCGTCTGAAGTATCACTTCACATCACATGTATTTGTGGCACTGCATATGGGAACTCTGTTTTGTCCTCGCACATTTCCTCGGGTAGATTTTAGTTCCCGTGGCATCCCATCCCTGCCCAAACCCTGCTGGTTTTCTTACACAGGAATCGCATCAGGTAAAAGCTGCAGGAGGTTTTGACCACTAAAACGCAGTTTTGTGGCAAATTTCTGGTGTTAGGCCTCTTCTGCTGTTGGCAGGTGGGCTGTGCTGGTTTGGAGAGGTTTGAGCTTTAACAGATTTTAACGTAGAGTCACGAGAGGTCAGTGAGGCGAGGAGCCGGGATTTCCAAGCTCTCGGTCTGGCTCAGGCGAGGAGCAGAGGCTGCTCATGCAAGGCAAGTGCGGACGGGCTGGCAGTGCTCGCATTGTGACCTGTGGGATTCACAGCGACACCCTCTAACCTTGAGGAAGGGGTATTCATTACAGCAAGGATGTCCTGGTTTGAGGTAAAACAGGAACAATTTTGTTCGGTAACTTTGCTTCTCAGCCGGGCCTCTTCTAACTACTGAAATTAACAGCGTATTGTGCAGACACTGTTTGCTCTCAGAGTGGTAAGACCTATGTTTATAGTTGATGCCCAGGCATGGTACGCGCAGAGGCTCTTGCTTATACTTACTGCTATAACACCCAAGGGCAGATAACTTTGTTATTGTCCCCATTGGAGGGTCGGAAGCGGAAAAGTGTAGAGGGTTCCCACCTGTGGGGAGGACCGGACAGGACAGGTGACCCAAAACTGACCAACAGGGTATTCCATCCCATCTGCCTCATGCTCAGTATAAAGCTGAGGGATCAAAGGGTCAGTCCTCTTTCTTCAATGGCCGGCGTCCGAGGAGGACTCTGTTCATCTTCTTCGATCCTGATCCTGAATCCAGATCCAGAATCCAGTTCCTATCCGTCACTGAGTCCAGTCTAGGACTTCCCAGAGCCTGCCGGTGATGTGATCGTCACCCTGGGAGCTTGATATGGTTTTGTATATATTTCATTATTTTTCTTTTTCTTTTAATATTAACATTTCATTAAAGTAGTTTAGTTCCTTCTAAACTCATAAGTCTCTTTTACGCTCCTCTGCCTCTCTCTTTGAAGAGGGTAGAGGGGAGAATCTGTCGGTCCCATCTGGGGTCCCCCACATCCCCAGTAGCTGATTCGACCTAAACCACAACAAAGGAAAAGAATCTTAAATCCCTAAAGCCACAGTTTGTGCTGCGCCGGCCCCAGCTGCCCCACCGTGCTGCCCTGCACTGTCACCTCCTGGCCGCTCCCAACCTTGTCTTTCTCTCCAAAACTAAAGAGCATGAACAGGCACCCACCCAGCTCTTCATAAAGAACTGATAAAGAACTTTTACCTCCCTTAACACTGCCCCGTGAGATGTCTCCTCCCCGGGCTAGAATCACAGAATAGCCAGTTCTTGCCAAATTTGGCGCTTCGCTCTCTCTTGGTTTTACTTCCCCTCTGCGAGGAGGGAAACTCTGATCACACCTAAAGCACACATTTCCCTCTTTAACAAGTCGTCCTCTGCAGACAGCAGTCTGTTTTGTCAGACAGCGTGAGCAGAGTGTAGTTTTTCTTCCCCCCCCTCCCCGTGGAGCAGGGAAACTAATAAATACTCCCTGCCTCTACATCCATCTCCTGGCTGTCTTTGGGGAACAGGAAGGCTTCACGGTGCCTAAAGAGGAGTGGTTATTCTTCCTGGCGTGGGAAATGGCTGCAGGGGTGGGTAACTCGCTCCAGGTGACAGGCTGGCCGGGGCATGATGGTGGCTTCGGGGTGGACTCGTCTCCCCCTTTGCGGGTGCTGAGCACAGGTCCTGCTCAGCGGGTTCTTCCTCTCTCTGCTCTGTCTCCACCAGATCATGAGCGTGGCTGCACAGCTCATTAGGGACACTTCTGGTGCCTGGGAGACTGGCAGTGGTGCCTGGCGCTTTCAGCTGAGGCAGCTTAGCCTCTATATGCACTTCATACAATGCATAGATACCTGTATGGACTGGATGATCTCCAGAATCTTCCAATCTTCCAATCCTCACCATTCTGTGATTCTGTGATTCTATATATCATATAGTTAAGCCAAAGAGCACCGCCTTGGCACGCAGAAGTTTTTAGCCCATATGGAGTGATTGAGGTGTGCTGTGATCTCCCAAAGACCTTCATGCAGGCCCAGCGAAAGCTGGAGATGCCGCCTTGCCGCCTGTGCGGCTCCAAAAGGCTGTGAGGTAACACCCCCCCACACTTCTGCAAGAAGGCTGTTGTGCCCAACATTATCGCCGTGCATGTTCCAGCCCTGCCGTCGCAGTCCTAATAAATTTTGCACGTTCTCACGTGTTAGTTGTGCACAGACTGTGAAAAGGGGTTTGTGCTTAATAATACGAAGGAAAACCGGTACGAATGGTACTTCTGCCTTTGCCCCCTTCGCTTCCCTCCCTTTCCCTGTCCTTGCATGAACTGTGATGCTCTTACTAGTTCATGCTATGCTTGCCCCCACCCATCTTGACTTTTGTTTCCATCTTTCCTTTCTTTTCCCCTTCACGTACTTTGCACTTTACAGCTTTTCTTACTCTTTTCTCTCTGCTAAACCTATGAACAATGTATAGACAGACCCCCAGTTGAAGTTAGTTTCTGACATTTGCTGTTCCTGAGGGGTTTTCTTTAGCAAGTTATCTTCTTTTCATTGGATGTGAAGATAACTTTCTGATGGGGCACCAGTTTTGTGTTCTGAGTGGTGTCGCAGTCTCTCTGCCCCCCACCTCCAAAATGTTGCAAATAAAATTTCTTGATTGCTAAGGCCACAACAGACATAGTTGTAATCTACTATTTTTAAATGAAGCGATAAATTATTAAAGCTGTGGCNTTGGTGGGGGCGTTGGGAGGAAGGCTTTTGATTTGTTTTAGCAGCTCCACAGCAGCAAGGAGATTTTGGTGTGAGGAAGAAGAAATTTTAGGTGCGCTGTACTTTTTCAGGGCAGCGCATTGTGCTTCATACAAAGCAACAGAGAACACTGTATCTTCAAATCAGCTTCTGCAGACAAACTGGATTCAAAATAAATAACTTTTATTCATTACTGTAATAGAACTGTTGATGCATTCATTTGTTTAAACCTAAAAATCTGCTAAAATACTATATCTCAGTGTGCTGCTTCTAACAACCTGAATATCCAGCACCTTTTAAAAATGTTTATCAAGCTTTTGGCTGTATTTTTCTCTCTGCATAGATAGCATAGTTCAGGCGAATACATGGTCGTGTTTGATTAGGAGATGTGTTAGAGATTAGTCACTTGCAGGGAAAAAAACTATGGGTTTTGTGTATAAAAATGAAATTTATAGGACGCATGAAATTTCATTCTTCTATGGTAAATGACTTACAAGAATATGTTAGAAGCAGAGGTAAATGATTTCTGATTTTAAGTTTGTACCTTCTGAAACACAAAAGGATGCGGTATGTACAGTCCTGGTGAATGAATATGTGATAGATTATAGTGAGAGCAGTCTGAGCAAATGAAATTGTAATGGAGTTCCTCTTCTGGCTGCAGGAAATAGCTGTTATTTATCCTGTTTCCTAAGATGCTGCATGCACGCTGCTGTTTATTATGTACTTAAAAATCCCTTGGCAAGTCAATAATGAATAAATGAACTCAAAGCTATTACAACACCCTTAGCATAAGGAGCGTAAGGCGGGCTGTTTTTCAGTGTACTCCTTCCTGGGTTTGGCTGAGGCGTTTCTGCAGAGGTGCTAACCTGGATGGTTCAAATGAACAGTTTTGATTCTTTCTCCTGGCAGGTGTACGAGGCAGTCCCATGCTACAGCGAGTGCAATCAGTATTCCTGGGTAGTAGAACCGTGGTCTCCGTGCAAAATCAACAGCGAACAAAATTCCCTCCACTGTGGAGAAGGAATACAAACGAGGAAAGTCAGGTGCGTGAAGACAAAAGCACAGGTACTCCAGGTTAAAAAGAGCTGATACATACTTGCAAAAAAGCTGAAATATCTGGCCATCTGACAGTGAGCACATCGCTGAGGCCAGTGTATCGCAAATGAAAAGAAACACGCATTTATGTGCAGTGGTTTACAGGAAAAGCATCTCAGAGATGCAGCCGTGTGCTATGATCAAGACGTCCTTCAGGAAAAAGGCACGGTGTTTAAATTAGAATTCGTCAACCTAAATGCCTTATATACATAAAGCCCCCTGAGGTGCAAAGCCTCCATATTCCGATTTGCTAACATTTTCCCCAAGTAATGGCACTGCACGCACTGGAGTGGCGTTCGTTATTAGCGAGTATTCATTCCCCAGGCACGGGGAAACGCTGAGTTATTTCCAGATGTTTGGATGTTACTAGCAGGAGCACAAAGGTTTGTTCTTGCTGGTTGTCATTTTCTGTTCGCTCATCGGTCAGCCGATCAAAATTAAAATCCTTCTGTATGAAGTCCGAAATGTTTATTTAAAGTAGTTATTGAAATCTGTAACAGAAGCGTGTTGTGCATGTAGCTGGTTTTGGTTTGCATTAACATGATGAATTCTACATTTTGACCAGCCGTGCTGCGTATAGCTCTTGTGTTGCGTACACTGTCCTGTCGAGCAGACCTGTTGATATCCATCACTTCTGTAGTACACTGATGATTCTCTAAGGAAAATATGTTTTCTGTGTAGGTGTGTGAGTACTGCTGAGGACCACGGAGGGGAGACTGTGCCCAACGCACTGTGTAATCAGGCTGAAATCCCAGATACAACGCAGAAGTGTAGCTTGTACTGTCCCAATGAGTGTGCAGTGTCTGACTGGGGACAGTGGAGCAAGTGTCCGCAGGTAGGCTCTCCTGCTTGTGTCTCTGTAGCAACGTTCCTCACGCGTCGGTCTTCTCTGTCCTTCAGCCATTTCATGAAATAGTTAATGTCTAACAAATTATTTTCTGAGGGAAGTCAGGCTTAATGGATCCTGCCGGCATGATTGAATCTGGAGATTTTTATATTCCTACAGAGCCTGAGCTATAGGAAATTAGTAAAACACACAGTTATCACTGTGACTGTTGATTACACTCATCCTTCTGCTTGGTCTACAGGAGAGGGCCCACACAGGTACGGCAGGTGAAGAGACCGGTATTCCAGCTGCACTAAGGGCTGTCTGTGTTAGGAAATATTTGCAGGGGAGAGCTCTGTGGGTGATGCATGACTGCCATAACGACCTGCTGGTAAACCGTGCTGGTGGCACTCCTCTGGACAGGTCTTAGACCTGAGGGAATGACGGCTCTCCCTTCCCAACAGATGCTATTCCTGTCCAGCGTCTCCTCCTCCCCAAAACCTTGAGGGAAGATTTGAGGCAACAGCAAGAGAAGGGCATGGCAGCAAGATGCCTGAACAATTTGTCATGTCTCAAAATACTCAAAACTTTGTGAATTATGCAAGGATTGAAGCCACCGCCAAGAGCTCTGTTTTCCTAAGTGTGTAGGATGGAAAGAAGCTGCAAATTCTGCCTTGTGAGAACTCTCTGGCCTCAAAGCGTCTATTTTCCAACCCATTGTTTCTCTCTGATCAGCGTTGAAATAGGTGCCAGGTTTACTCACAGGGGTTTTGCAATAGACTTGCTTGATGTATTTAAGTGACAAACATATATTCATTGCCCCTGTGTTAACAGGGCCATTATCAAAAGTCTGAGTGGTTATTGGACAGGTATTTATACTACTGCTGACACAGATAATTTCCTTCCATAATATTTTGTGTAGCATATCAATATACTCGGCAAGAGCATGTCAAATAAAATCTTGTGTTTCATTTCCTGTATTCACCTCCTCCTGAGCAGCATAGCTTTGATGAAGTATAACACTCTTGCAACCGATACAGATGCTTGGATACCTTTCAAAGTCCCACTGCGGTTGGGCTGTTTCTTTGCCATTGGCTTTTTTTTTTTTTTCTAACAGATAGATTTTCTTCATTTTACCATGCAGTAAACTAATGCAGAGATCTTCAAGGCTATTGGGTATTTTTCAGATGCTTTGGTGGCAGTCAGTTGGTCACGAAGGACTGCTTGAAGCTTTAAGCTCCCTTGTATCCTTAAGACACCTCCAGTTTTTGCCTGCAGACTCCTTTTTTTGGTAACGGTGAAGCCTCTGTAGGCCACAGAAGCAGGAGAGTGATGCCCAGAGCATGTGGGCTGCACTCCATCAGGCAGCATAGCTCTTGGCAGTCGCAGGGCCGGGTGCCACAGTCCCTGTGTCTCCTTGTACATCCTTTTGCCACAATAGATGTTAATTCATAAATGTGAGGACATATGTATGCCAATGCAATTAACTGAACAATATGTTTTCACAAGCTGTTCTGCAATGCTTTGTTGTGAAACTGAGATGACTGTGTGTGGATGGAGCATGTGTTTAAATAGTTCTGTCCAGATACGAGGCAATAAACAGCTTGAAGTTTTATGGACAGATAAAACCCTCCCATTGACGAGTTTACAGCAGTGCTGTCTCCCTTTTATAGCTACTCACATTGTTTGTATTTGGGTTTGATAGAGGACCACACAGCACAGTCCCTCCCAGGCTGCACACGATGAACATCTCCAAGGCAAACACTGGGCTTGCTGTATGTGCAGAATGGCTGTACCATGACGGTGGTGTCTCTTCAGTGTGTGTGTGGGTACCGGTGTGATGGGGCAGGGATTGAGGGAAATGTGGTGACTAGGTGTGAGGCGTTGCCAGCACCAGGGTAATTAATCATAGAATCACAGAATTGTCTAGGTTGGAAGGGACTTGTAAGATCATCTATTCCAACAATCAACCTAACGCTGCCAAGTCCACCACTAAACCATGTCCCTAAGCACCACATCTACCCATCTTTTAAATACCCATCTTTTAAATACGATTCCACCGCTTCCCTGGGCAGCCTGTTACAATGCTTGACAACCCTTTCTGTGAAAAAAATTTCACTAATATCGAATCTAAACCTCCCCTGGTGTAACTTGAAGCCATTTCCTCCTGGCCTATCGCTTGTTACTTTGGAGAACAGATCTACCCCCACCTCTCTACAACCTCCTTTCAGGTAGTTGTAGAGAGTGGTAAAGCCTCCCCTCAGCCTCCTTTTCTCCTGGCTAAACAACCCCAGTTCCCTCAGCTGCTCCTCATAAGACTTGTTCTTGTAATGAAACCCTCCATCTCCTGAGTCGCCATTAGGAAAGGTGGTCACTGAGAAAGGCCACAAGCTGGTGGACATGGTCCATGGAGTTCCAAAGGCAATGGAGCCTACTGAGGATCCCATTTCATCTTTAAGGGAAGAGCTACCTATGGTTAGTTGAGTAGCTCCACTGGTTGCAAGTGCAAACTTAGGTCTGGACCTTGCATGGAGACCGTACATATAGACACCCAAATATAGGAGCCTGCACCTGGAGCTGAATCTCTTAAGTCTTTTGGTCAGACCTGTTGTGCCTCCAGCCTGCTTGAAGTGTATTCCCACGGAGCCCAAAAAACATATCAGTAAGTTTGCATGTGTAGAACCTCTTGCTCATTAGGATTGTCCGTTTTATTGTGTTTGAGGGAATTTGACTGAATAGCTGGTATACTCATGCATGGTTTCTCATTCGTGCCAAACTGGAAGTAAATGCCTGTCTTCTGGGATGTATAAAGTGCATTTTGAATATTCACCAAAAATCCATTTTCTAAGTATGGCTCCTTTCTCTTCCATAAGTAATCTGAAAAATTTGAGTCATCACATCATCTTGAAATGAAAAAGCAAAACCGTACGTCCTGGCTGCTCTTTTTCAAGCACATTTACATTTCATATCAAAATAGTTGGCACTCTATTAGTCGTAGCACTCTTGTGAGGCAGCTGCCAAAGAGCATTCTGGGAAATCTTCCTGTATCTCCGGTCATGTTTGGCTTGCTGGAGATAAAGAGGATTTATGAAACTTGACAAATTCTAGTTTGTAATAA
Organism: Ibidorhyncha struthersii; assembly: GCA_013398815.1. Lineage (NCBI taxonomy): Eukaryota > Metazoa > Chordata > Aves > Charadriiformes > Charadriidae > Ibidorhyncha > Ibidorhyncha struthersii. The sequence goes on along the minus strand of VZSZ01007027.1, from coordinate 180,731 downwards.
ATGAGCAACCACAATTTCAGCCTCATCTTTGCCTGAGTAGCTCTTTGATTTGAGATATTTACCTAAGATTTTGGTCAGGTGAGAATTCTTTTCCAGTCGCTTTGGTGTTCTGCTCATATTTTATAGTGTTGATAATAAATCTAACCTGATAGTGGAATAACTAACTCTTATCAGCTGAATATAAAAAGGCCTTTTAGATTATCCAGTTTACCTTTTGTCAATATGTCATTGTACTCTGGATACTTGCTAGGGTATTACTTGGTTTTATCTTGTAACAATACTCTTCCCATGTGAATTTTCCACTTTCAGGATAGTAAATGATCTTGAATCATGCTGAAATCAATGAGTCATAAATGTGGCGACTGCTTTGTCAATAGGCAGTATTTTCTTCAATACTTCTTCCTGCTAAAAGATTGTATTTGTTCTACCTTTTTTGGCTGCGTTTCCCTTTTGCTTTTAATTTGTTGTGTTTCTAGGGTGGTCTTTTGTAATTTCAGATGCTCCCACAATTCTTCTGTCTGTATTTTCCAACTGAATTGCAAGTTTTGCATCTTGACTACAGTGCTATTTAACACTGCTACACAAAGCTAAATTTTGATATTTCCTCTAACGGCACTTTGCCGTGACCCAGAAATGCAGCTGTCTGATATGTAGTACTTGGAGGTGACTTTTGAGGTTTTGTCTCTTTACAGGATTCAGGAAACTCATAGTCACTGATTTAAAGCTTCCCTATTATTCTCATAGTCTCAGTTGTGAGAAGTAAATTCAAAATGGTTTTCCCTCTGATTGAAGACTATTTTTTGGCTCATAAAGTTTTCTTTGTCGCTAAGTAACATCCACGTAACTTAAATATCAAGGCTTTAAAGCCATTTAAAATAACAGTTTGAAGCTTGCCAGTTAGAAGAAAAAAATCATGAGCAAATTAGATTGACTTGCATTTTGCTTCAGAGATTTTGTATTCGTTCCAGCTACAATAGCATGTTCAGTCAGACGTCATCACTTGATTGCTCAAAGACCCAGCTAAACAATCTGGAAACTGAAATCCTATCATCTCTGTTACATATTCAGTGATCCAATAACATGCGCTACCTGCGGTGTCTCGACTTTGTATTCATCTGACTTGGAAATGTAATTAATTGACTTCAATTGAATTCATCAAAGCGTTCTTAAAAAGAGTTAATATGTGAGTTGTGCTACAAGTCCCTGAAATAATTACCTCAAATTTATTTTGTTAGCTCTCTGGTACCGTGTGGATAGCTGTCACAGCCCCCATAGCTGATCGGAGTGGCCTCCTTGTTTGCCTCAGCTGTTGGCATTTCTAGCAGCTAATTCTAAGAGGTCTGAAATTAGTTAATTATAGGAGGTTACATGACTAGTGAGTGAGAACAGCTGTCTCTGTTTCAGTGAGCATTTTTCCTCATGGATCAATAATGATGTGCAATGCTCAGGACTTGTGACAATTGAGTTGTTATTCTCTTGAATCTGCTGGGGGGTGTGGGGGTGTAATATTGCAATAACTGATCATGTTAAAAGTGGCACCAGGCCATACAGCTGACTCTCAGGTTTTGTAGTGACTTTCATCGTAGATGCGAGTCAGAGTCATTATGGTTTGGAAATGCTTTCCCTCCCAAGCCAACTGGAAGAGAAATTGTGTAGACATTGGGACTCGCTGAAGTCTTCATCATGACTAGAACCATAGAACCGTAGAATAGTTTGGGTTGGAAGGAACCTTTAAAGGTCCACTAGTCCAGTCCCCTCTGCAATGACCAGGGATATCTTCAACTAGATCAGGTGGCTCAGAGCCCCATCCAACCTGCCCTTGAATGTTTCCAGGGATGGGGCATCTACCTTCTCTCTGGGCAACGTGTTCCTGCGTCTCACCACCCTCACAGTAAAGAGTTTCTTCCTTCTATCAAGTCTAAATCTACCCTCTTTCAGTTTAAAACCATTACCCCTTGTCCTATCACTACACTCCCTGATAAAGAGTCCCTCCCCAGCTTTCCTGTAGCCCCTTTAAGTACTGGAAGGCTGCTATAAGGTCTCCCTGGAGTCTTCTCCAGGCTGAACAACCCCAACTCTCTCAGCTTGTCGTCATAGCAGAGGTGCTACAGCCCTCTGATCATCTTCATGGCCCTCCTCTGGACCTGCTCCAACAGGTCTATGTCTTTCCTGTGCTGAGGGCTCCAAAGCTGGACACAGAACTCCAGGTGAGGTCTCAACTAGTACATTTAGATGTGGGTTTGGCAGAGGATCTGCAGTGTGGAGGCTGGATTGAAGAATGAAGCTTGCACAGAGTTGTATTTCTAGCCCAACAGATAAATTATTCAGGTCAAGCATGAGAATAATGCTGGTCTGAGGCTTTTCTGGGAGAACATACACTTCTCCTTATGCAGAGCTGGGACTTGATTTTTTTTGTACAGCTTTATTGCTGCTGTATTTTTTTAGATTCATTGTTTTATTTTTACTCGTCTTTTTAAAAAGTAATGGTTATATATGGAAGCAGATAAGGTTCAGAACCTAGATGCATCTCAAAAAGAAAATTTATGCAAATGCCTTTTCATTTCAAAAGACTGCTCATGTTATTGTAAATGGCTTGTTAAATTGTTACAAAACATCCACATTGGCATGAACAATATAACGGTCCATTGCACTGTTAAAAATAGTCAAATCCTGTTGCTGCCAACGCATTTACCTTAGTTTGAGGTTGTGTGTTTCCTTATGAATAGCCGGTTAAATATAATGTGGCCAGCTATTTATAGTGCAGTATGCATTATTCAAGCTGTTTGATAAATTAAACAGCTTAAAGGGCTCTCTAATGGGTTACAACCTTCGTGCTGTACAATTATGATGCATATGAAAGCCTAGATCAATGGACAGCTTTTAAAATCCATCACAAAGAAGGTCTAATAGTATATATTAATGTGTGATACGTTAACAGCTCTTACTCTGGAACCTAGCATTCATAACCTCGCAATTTTATTGTATTTAATATCCTTCTCTTCCAGAACAAACTTTCTGTGCTTTGTCTGTTCTCCTGTTGCCTGGAGCAAAGGCTGGGTACATCCTTTGTGTATGTTTGTGTCCCTCACTTTTTATGTTAGCTTAAAATAGTGACAAGTGGTCATGTTGGAAAAATGTCGTCGGCTAAAAGAAATATTAAAAAATGCAGTAGTTAATAGTGCCAAGAATTCATCCATACAATCAAGATGATGGCTTTTCTAATTTTTAAGTGGTCCTTTGGGAAAAAATCCGATTCGTTCCTACCTTAACATTTTATGTGCCTCTCATTGCTTCAGAATATTTTATTTCTGTACTGGTTTATATAATCTGGCCTGTAGATCCCTGGCTCTAGCTCCACTTTTTCACACTTTGTAGAAAAGGGTGATGGAAATGGAGAGATTCAATACAATAAAGTAGGCTGAGACAGTGTAGTTGCACACATAAGGAAACTTAATGGTGTCTGTGTGTGAGGTCCTATTGCTGTAGGCTGTTAACGTGTGGCCTGAGTTAGGTCCCTGTTACTATTTCCATCCAGAAATTAATTCCATTCCTGTCAATGACACCAAAGGAAGCACATGCCTGAATTACACAGCTTACAGTCATCAAGAAGGAATCTGGAGTAAATCCAGCAAGCAACATCGTCTGTAAAACTTAACTACCAAACTGAGTTGGTGCCTGACCTTGAAGGTACACAGAGTTTTCCAGGCCTCTGACCTTCTACCTCCGTGCGTCACAGTCCATTTCGTAGGACTTGTTTCCTTTCTTACATTTATGGCCAGTTGGCACCCATATTCATCCTCCTCCGTTAATCCATAAATCTTTAATCTATTTCTAGCCTGGGTGGTGTTGGAAGTGGGTTTCAGTAGTCCAAAACAGAAACAGAAATTGGACAAAGGTTTTTCCACTTGCTAAGCAGGTACTAAACTCTGATGGTCCCCAGGCTGCAGCAAGAATTACTTGTCCTTCCCTGTAGCACCAGCCCTCTGGCAGAGCAGAGCCTTAGTTTCCTGGAAAGATTAGATGAAGGTGCTGAGTCTCCAGAGTTGCTCTCATTGCAGTTCGCTGGAGACATCCCTGGAGCCGAGACCCACGCGAGAGGCTGAATTTCATCCCACCTTGTTTTTCACTTTCCTCTACATGAGGTCTATGCAAAAAGTTGCTCAATCTGGATGCGGGCATGGATCAGCGAGTTGTGTGCGTGTGGAGAGCTTCAGCACCTGCACAGAGTTCTGCGTTGTGCTCAGTTCAACCATCACCTGGCTTTGACACTGCCTAAATCTATCTTAATAAATCAGTGCAACCTAAGTCTATCACCTTGGCTTCCAATTTCTGCGCAAGGAGATTTGCTGCTATGCCCAATTCTACCCCATTGTTACACATGGGATTTATAACCACAGGCATAAAAATAAGTAGCATGACCATAAAGAGATTATCTCAAAAATGCAAGTCAAAGTTAAACTCCCACTACTGAACGCTTCCGTTGTATGAACCAGCCTTACTCTTAACAGTGTTGTTGGCTGCACCTTTTCCTCTTACCTTGTGCTTCCACTTTAGAGGTGTTGGCTAATTCTGATCACAAACCAGTTATGATTGCCTTACAGGAGGTAATGGCTGACTTAATGTAAAAATAATTTTAAAAAAGCTTAGTTTATGATCAGTGAAAGCAGTAGTTATTAATAGAACAGTAGGAAGTAAAATGATGTCTTTGAAAATATAGCGTCCACTTAGTGGGAAGAGAGGAGTTGTAAATGAAGATGCTCAGTAAAGAATTGCTGAATCACAGTGGGTTTTATTTATATAACACCCCCCAGAATTGTAGATTCATATATGCTGGTGATAAGAAACTTGGATTCGTAGTGGGGTAGAGCAGATCCAGTCTTGATCCATGTGTCCAAATGCCACCTTTGTTATTTCATATGGAAGAGTATTTGAATAGTCAAGTTGTTTTTGTAATTTTCTTTGTTTGTGAGAATATTTGGAATCAACCCCTTTTGTAATCTTGCCCAAACCTTGATGAAGTCTGTGATAATTTCTTACTTTAATTATGCAAGTGATCTTTCTTTCTTTTGCTGCCTTTTCTATAGTACTGCTGACTGCTGTTTCTGTCCTGCCTCCTAAAAATGTGATTTGCCATTGATGGTGATTGTTTTTTCTCCCAGCATTTTAAAGATCCATATTCAGGACTGGATACGTACCATTGGTAGTGATGGCAGTGGTAACAATGGTGACGTATCTTCCTTCTGCTCTGCAGCTTACACACTTCTCTCCATTATTGCTTGTTAATACCCTCGCATCTCCCCACCGGAAACAATTTGTCGTCTTTAACTTTCACCATTCACATCCCTTAATGACTCTGAGTCTGCCAAGCCATTCCTCAACCTTTGCCACATCATAAATATTGAACTTTTCCACCCTGGGATTTTGGAGGGGTCCTGCAGGCGTTGTGCACCCAAGCCCATTGAGATTCCAGGGTAGCTGGATACTCAGCTCAGTCTCGCTCCTTTGAAAATCCCAGCTTTCATCTTTTTCTTTGCAAGTCATTCCCTCCTGCCGCTTATTCAGTTCCATATATATTTGGCTCAATTTTTTACATAGTTAACTTGAAAGAGTAAGGCCAGAAAATCAATTATAAAACTAAATTGACTTCTCAATTGACGTAAAGAGAAATTCAACAAATAATATTACAGGATATTAGTTACAGTTTGCCAACTTTGAATTTTTGCATGTTGCCCGTGTACTCAGCTTGATTAAATGAACACTTTTCCTACCGAGATTCTTTATTATTCAAAACTAGTAAAAGTGGGGAGCTTATCGCATCAGCTCTGGCTTCTGAACAACACGGCTCATCAGCGCAGTGAGAACGCCGGCCTCAGAGCTGCCGTGAACCAGTCGTTTATTTGGATCCTGGCAAACACAAGATAGACTTTGACCCATTTGAGTCACGGCTATTAAACTGGTTTGCTACCCCCCAGGAGGACATCTGAGAGGGAGAATGGTCTTGCTAGCCAGGAAATCCGGGTGGTTTTACAACAGAGCGTGCCGCCCTGAGCTGCGTCAGTGCTCTGCAGTTGAGCACAACAGGGTGCATGCCGGATGGGGGGAAAAAACGCTATTTTATTAAAAGAAGTCACTTATCTACAAATGATGCATATTTTCTGTCTGTGGGTTCTTGTTTTGAAGGGAGCAAAAGCAGGTGTTTCCGAGATGGCACGGACTTCACTTCTTCCACAGCATTCATTGATTTTTTTTCCCTTTGGTAACATAATGCAGAGAAACATTAATTAGGACTAGCTACTGAGATACCTTCTTTGATTTTTTTAATTTGTTCTGGTTTATTGGCAAATCATTTAAGTTATTAGTGTTAGCGGTGAGGATGAACAATCAAATTAGTTGTGGAAAAGGCAGCAAACTATTGGTAAACACTTAGCATAGGTTTAATTTTCAGATAATTAAGAACAATTGGGTATTTTCGATGACCATGGATATTTGAATAAGATTACCATTTAAAATGATTTGACAAGGTGTGTGTCAGCAATAAGAACATAATAGAATTTCCTTCACATAGTGTAAGCATGAGGAAAATAGGCCCTGACAATGTATTTTAAGACTGGACCAGACTTTTTTCCTGGTTTTCCTGATATTTATTCTGTTTAGTTATGCTGTCATCTGTGCAACTAATCCAGTTTACAGCACTCTGAGGTCTAGATTTATGCTGCATTGCCATTACATTTCTCTTTAATATTCACAATACAGGAATTATCCATACTTTCACCCAGGCAGGGTTCAGTCTTTGCAGGCAGTTTGTTGCATGGCAATAAGCCTGTGGTTTTAAACTGTTAGCTATTTTTTTTTTTTAATTAAAGTGCTCTACAGAAAAATCATGTTTTAAATTCCCAAGCATTTATGCAAATACATTTCAACATGCATTAGTTTTTTGGCTTTCTTTGCTCTTCCTGAGCAATCTTTGGTCCTAATGAGAGACTGTCAGGAATTAAATAGGTCATCTTGTTCAGTAAGTCGCTGTGAATACCTTTAATAGGGATTTATTTCCATTAGGTTTGGTGGGAGCACTTCCACGCACCCCTTCCCGGTGTACTGGATTGCGAGAAAACTTCTGAGTTTCAGTGGGTCGGAGCCCCTACCCTTGGAGCTGCTTTTCCGTCCCAGCCTTGCAGCTGAAATGGCTGTTAGGTATTCCTGTAATCACCCTGGCTTCAGAATAAGCTTATTTAGACTTTTTTTGTGTGATTTTATTTAACAAGACAAGGCAGCAATCCTTAGTGCTCTTCACCACCGATTAGGCTTGCCCAGTGTCATGGGCATTTAATCTTTAGCGCCACAACTCCTTCCTCCTGAAATAGTTCCTTTTGGCATGAGACGTAGATGGGACAGCTGGGGTGGGGACACCGGCAGTGGCACTGTGTTCCCTGTGCTTATGCTATAGCCTCAAATTAAGTAAACCAAGGGAAAAACTTAAGAAACGCATGGGCAGAGCTGGCTGACACCTCCGTGTGACATCCAGAGAAGAGCTCTTTGCAGAGGAGGGGTAAGCAGGAGGCTGCAGGAGGGGACTTGTGGGGATGAGCAGATGCTTTACACTACATAAAGGGGATGTTTCCTGGACGGCAGAAAACATTTTGTCACTCTCGCTAAGTCTGCGGCTGAAATGGAAAGCAAAACAGCCCCATGCCACAGTGCTAAGGGAGTGAGGGTGGGGGGCTGCTAAAAACAAATTATTTTCCTGCTTATGATGTACAAAACCAAATGAAAACCGGCCTCAATTGGTTCATGTTCATATTCACATGAAAATGTAAACAAGCAAATCCTGGTTTATAGGTAGTTGGACATCAGTATTTGTGTCACACATTTTGAAAAGTCACCCCATCTTCTTGTCGGCATTGTAACTAATATGCAATTACAAATGTCTTTCCTGCAAATGAGAGCTTTGCTGTAACATTGGTTATTACTTAAAAACGCATTAATTGCGCCAGGAATCCTGTCCCGTTATTTAGTACTATGGCATTTTACTAGAAGTCTTGGGAAGAGGTGGACAGTAGAGCACAGCAAACTGGCATGGTCTTTGTTGCATTGTCCCCAAGGATCCTTAGAAAAAGTTATGGAAATAAATAGTATAGGAGTGCCTAAAATAGCCAAATCAGGGTGGACAAAAGATGACTTTTAGTAATGTTGGATTCTTACCTTTGAACCACATTTTTTTTTTCCTTTATGTGCTTTCAGGTATCTTTAGAACAGAAGCGTGATTGTATCGTAGCTCAGCACGGCCGTGGATGTGCATGTAACAACCCCGGGTGGTCGGTGTCTGTCTGATTTACTTGGGTCTCTTGTACTGTCTGTCACTTTTGTGTATAGGTGTGTGATCCGAATATTATGCAAATCCGAACTCGACAATTGCTAAGGTCTTCTGTCAATGCAAAGCCGTGCCCTGAAGATTCACAAATGAAGCCATGCATTCTTAACCAAAATTGCTTCCAATATCAGTACAATCTAACAGGTGGGTATAACTTTCCAATATACTCTTAGCGGGAAGTGACACCAGTTCTTATAACATACATTAAATTGATGTTCTGCTTTTCCAAATATCTTTGTGTAAAAGATTCAGCTCCTTAAAGGCTTTCTCTAGTTGTGTTTTTAGTTATGTTTGCTTGTGGTGTTGGTTAAAGCTTTGGCATTAAGAGAGTTACATGTAGGTGCCACTGATTTCACTAAAGTTAATTACATGCCTACATTTTTTTTTTTTTTGTCCACAGGTTAGTGGACAAAGGCACAGTTTTTAATTTAAGTTGTCATTGCAGGTACAATGGAAATAAAACAGGTTAAATGGGACCTCTTCTTTTTGGTGGGTTATCAACAGAATTAATTGCAAAATTACATTTAAAAGAGTATCATCTGTGTGAGTCCAGTGAAGCCAATAATAGCAACAGAAGTCTGGTTTGAAGGCAAATATGGGTTATATGGGTGGGCATAGGATATTCAGAGCAAAATGCATTATTTAGGACCTTAGAAGCAATTAGATCTCTTGCAAACGAACTAAAAAAAAAAAAAAGAAAAGAAAAGGAAAAATTCCTTTTGTTTTGACCAGCTTGGGTAAATGAGAAAGGCAGAGAGGAGAGGGGAGATCTAAGAGGAATTTGCGGGTTGGTGGGAAGGGAGAACAAAGCAGGAGGAAATGTTATATCTGAATATAAACTCAGCCTGTTTGAAATAAAAGCCCTAGAAGCACACAGGCAGAGGGACGATACCTTTTTTATCATCACATTTCAGCAATGCAGAACATTTATGTGTTCGTGTTTATCAGAGATGGAAGACACAAAGTAATAGGTTTTCTACTCATATTCTCCCTATTTATTGGTGGTGTATGGAAATTTTTGTTGTTTGTGTTATGCTTTTTTTGTTTATTTTAAATGGTGTTTTAAGGCTTATTTTAGTTTAGTTGTCTTCTGACCATCATAATTTCAGACAAGCAATAAGATATGAATTTTCATCTACTAGAAACACTGTTTTTATTTCACGAGTATTACAGCTTAGTTTTAAATAATGGGAAGTTTTGCCTTGAGACAAAAAATAGGTTAAACCAGAGTTACCCTTCAGAAACTTCCCCAGCTACTTTATCAAAATGAAATTTTACTTCAGACAATACGGTCTTGTAAATGCACCAACTGGGTTGAACTGATACCCTTTATCAGCGTTTAACAGTTTTCCATGCACTCTGAGGTACCGGTTTCATTAAGGGGATATCTGAGTGCAAAGGAAGGAGTTTCTCCTCCAAGACTTGCTCAGTTTTAAGAGCAACTTTCTTTTGTGTGGGTTGTTCTTGGGTTTGGGATTGCCTGACGTGGGGAAGTGCTGTGTTAGGGGAAGCTAGCCCGCATGTTGAGTAAAAAGATGGGGAAGCGGAATGATGGACATGACCTACAGCACCGTGTCCTTTGCTTTGTGTCTGCAGGCTGGAGTGGGTGCCAGCTGGGTGCCAATGCCACCTGCGGGCACGGAGAGCGGCAGCGCCTCCTGAGCTGCCGGCGCAGCGACGGGGCCACCGTCAGCACGCAGCTCTGCCAGCGGGTGAGAATGGCACGCGTGGGGCAGGGAAACCATCGAGGCTTCATGTTGTTTCTACAAAGCTGGTGCCTTCTGATCCACACCGAGACACCATCCATAGATGGTGGAGAAATTGCATTCGGTGCTGGGAGCGCAGCAGTTGGGTGTTTTGGGGAAGAAAAGCATCCCCGGGGTGTTAGTGGGTGGTATCATTTCTTGACTCAAAGGGGAGGTTTTGGGGTTGGAGTAGCATGCATGGGGCATAACGATAGACCCTGCACCGTGGCTGCAACAAAGCTGGCCACCAGGGAGATTGTGCCCAACTAGAAGTTTGGGATTGTCCTTTCAGGGTAAGACCCAAACACTGAAGGACTCGTAGACACTGAAACTGCTTTCACCAATTGCATCTTCAGGGAAACTCCCTGTAAGCAACAACGTTGTCATCCCATGGGAGTTGCTGCCAATTTTCAGTTTCCCAATTTGGTGGCCACTGATGGCAGGAGGTGGCCGGGGTCCCCAGGGAGGCTGACGCCTGTGTTTCCTTCTCATCTCACAGCTCGGCCTGGAGAAGCCCGTGCAGACGAGCAGTCGGTGCGTGGTGGAGTGCGCGGTGGACTGCCGGCTCTCGGCGTGGTCAGCCTGGTCTCAGTGCTCCCATACCTGTGGCACCGGCGGTGAGTCCCCTCCTGCCCCCTTTCCCCCCTCCACTCCTCAGCCATGCAGCCCAGGCGGGACCTCCGGCCCCAGGCAGGCTCACGCAGCCCCCGAGCAGGGGTACAGAGCGCAGGAATCGCCCCGAGCTGCACCGAACCCTTCCCAGGTGGTTTTCAGACACTCTCAAGGTCCTGAGGTGTTGGGTTTTATGAGCAAAGTAGGTTATTTTCAAAGTACTCGAAAGCGAAAAATGCAGTTTAGGAAACCAAGTGGACAGCTGCCTGGAGGATTATTTTATTAATTAATTCATACTCTCAGAATTCAGTCATAGGAAACATTAACCCCAGAGACAGGAGGAGTACATAGAGCTAGCAAAGAGCTGGGGAAGAGTTACGCGATTCTTAAGAAATGGATAAATAACTAAATACAAATCCTGTGGTGAAGTTACTTCTAGTAACATAATTACATCCCACTGAAGGAAAAACACTAAGACTATTTTTCATCATTTTGTGTATGCCTCTGTCTCCATCTTGCATCCACAGGTCCCTTAATACTTGCGTTACTCCAGTAACTCCAGCGAGGTTTTCTGTTGCCCATAGTGCTTGCCAGCATACAAAGTGAAAGGATTAGGACCCTTTTTTAAAGTTTATATGATTTAAAACCCCCTTTGAGTATTGACATGAGGAAATGCGTTGAAGCTTTTATTCAAAATAAGCTCGCGACATTGTTTCCCAAGGCTTCTGATGTGCATTAGATGTACAGCTAATGGTGCTTAAGATTTGAGAGCCATAATGTATATTTGAATCAAATTCACTTAAGGTCAAAAAGAAAAAAGCTCTTAACTTCTATAAAGTGATTCCTTCAGATGGATTTCGGAGATCAAAGCATGTTACAGAAAAAGCTTAATATTTGGATTAGTGGTGTTCTTTCTTTGCGGAGCTTTTAGCCCTTTTGTAAAGTAGTGCTTTCTTAACAGAAATGAATAATTCATAGGCAGTGTTTTAACAACAACACACTAGGAATACTATTAATTCCAAATTTTATTTTTTCTTCAAAATCCATTTTGGAGTGTCAATGCTCATATTGCTGAATGGACTTAAATTATTTTTTTTGAGTGTTCAGTCACTTACTAAAATAAACAGAGCTACGTGTGCAAAAGCAAGTTGTAACTTCTGTATGGCTTTTAGCATGCTAAAGGAGCGGCTCATCCTATATAATGCCTGAAGGTTTTTTTTGTCCTTATGCTCTTACATAGCTGTCATAGTCTGCTCTCATAGTCTGCAAAGGGACATACTTGAGTAAAGGTACGTCTCATATTCTGCTCCTGATCCTGAAATGTTTATGTAAATCCTGAAGACGGGATAAAAAGCTGGTGGTTCCCAGTGCATGGAAGGAGCAACCAGTTACTTTGTGTCCTAAATCAGACCTGGGCTTCTGCAGAGGAAAACTGGAAATGTCCGTGCCCTGCCGAAGCAGACCTCAGCTCTTCCTGGGAGTCTTCTGGCTGGAGGTACCAAACCTCACTAAGGCTACTTACTGGAACCACACAGTCAAGCCCAAGCTCAGCTCCGTCTATGGGTCGTCTTCTGGTCCTCGAAGAGCATAACTCCGTTATACGGCTAGCTAGAGAGCTGGCTCATCCAGTTCAGGACATAGATGTGTACGATTTAAAAGCTGGAGATACTGTTTTGTGAACCTATGGCAGCTAAGCAGCTGGGAAAGTCTTAAAAAATATATCATGAGGAAGTCAAGTTTTGCTCAGTCCTTCTCTCTCATTTGAATAGCTTTGCAGGGACCCAGGAGTCTTCTGAATCTCATCCCAAAGCAGGAACGTCAATGAAACAAAAGTACTTTGCATCCAAGTTATTCCAAGTACACGGTTTATTTTACTGCAGCCTCAGTGCTGATCTGAGTTTTGCTGCAGCAGCTGTCAAGCGTGGAGCTACACTGCTACCAAACATCCCTGATGGAGGGACCTTCGCACCAGTCCTGCAGCCATGGCCTTTGTAAGGTTCCAACAGCAGAAACACCGTCATTTCATCTTCTTCGCTGAGTTCCAGTCGGTTATAAATACTGCTTGATGATGGTGTTAACAGAAGACATTAATTATGTACTCATCTACAGGTGGTACTTCACAGATGAATACAGTGAGGGTTTCCTACCTGAACGTTCAGACTGCAGTACCTTTGAAATCATCATGAAGTTCTCACAGGCATCTGCGAGAATAGGACGAAGCCTCAAATTGGACAGGGAAAGCCAAAGGATGACAATAAACGAGCTCTGGGAATTGGCTGTAGTAAACACTGATTCGGCTTCCCTTTGCCAAATAAGTAATTGCCCACTATTTGATAAAGCTAAAACGTAGGACTTAGATGCACGATTCTCAGGAATAATTCAAAGCAAATCCATTGTACGCACCGTTACTGGCTTCGCTCACAATAATATTCTGTTTTTCTGGCTTTTCTTGGAGAGTGTGCGAAGGGCCTGCTGAAGTACCGTAAATGACTTCAAAGAGAAACGTAATTTAAATATCATTCAGATCAAAATTTAGTCTTGCTGGATTTATGTTTTCATGTGTTTCTTAACTGAAGTGTTGTTGCTAGCATTTTTATTCCGTCCATCTCTTCCAGTAGCGGTTTGCTGTGATCTATTTTAATGGATGGTACCTTTCTCTTGCTCAGGTTTTATTTTATGGAACGATGCATTTAAACATGAAGTGGTGCTGCTGTGTATGTGGCACTGACAGCTAATATGGTTCTGGTACACAACAGCCAAAGGCGAATATATTGATTTTTATAAATGATGATGAGCAAAGTAGATCTCTCTTTCCTGCCTGCGCTGAGCCTACGGAGATGTGTAACTGATATTCGCCTGTTGCGGCTGTAGTTCTGGGCAGCAGCTGTTCAGGATGCTGGCGAGGGCTTTAGGCTGATGTTGGGTTATATATTAGGGTTCCTCACATCAGTTGCTGTACTGCTATGAAAAGATGTATAGTACTGCGTTAATGGATGATGCTCCCACGGCCTGAATCAAAGCTACTGGAAAGATGTTTGGTATGGATAATGCCCAACAAATTGTATTATTTCCTTTGTTAAGGCAAATGAATGCACGAGGAGGCTGAATTTTTCTAGTAAACATTTTCCAATCCTCTATGATTTCTCCCAAGTTGTCTAACAGGAGCGCTAAATAGTATAAGAACACCTAAACCCTTTGTTTGTCACTTATAAAGCCGTCTTCATTAGATAAATTATAGGATTTAGCTGAGTTACCCAGGGCCGAACGCGCTGCCGTGCCTTGCTCAGGCCTCACAGCCCAGAAGAGACCGCAGAGGGTTGCAGAGAGGTGCACCCCAACACCAGACTGACCTGTGGGACAGAAGTGAGGGGGACAAGGATGCTCACGACTGAAAAATTTGGTGGTTACATTTTTCACTGATTCATCACCAATTTCGGAAAATATTTTTGGTGTTGCCTTATGAAGAAGAAGCTTCTGTGACTTTTTCCCACTTGCTGCTCAAACTTGTTAAGCTCTGGTTTGGTGGTGCTGGGAGGCATTGCTGGAAGAGGCCCCACCAAAACCTCCCCCGGAGCTGGGGAGGCCACAGTGCCCACTGGTGGGACTGGTAGTGGAAAGTAAGTGAAAAGCCCCATTTATCAGCAGTCCCCTTTGCTCGTAACTTGACCTAACCTGACCTCCGGGGCCTTATTTAGCGAACTTGCTCCCCTCTCTGTCCTTGCGGTTACATGATAGGGTTGTGTTTTATATGCTCTGCTTACACTCATCAAACAGATAACGAAGTGTCTGTAATTTTGACTGGGATGAACTCTAGCAGGAATTTTAATCATCTTGGTTTCCGCCATGACACATCACTTTGTGGGGATAAAATGCAAGGAATGGCAAGATTTTTGGGGTGTAAAACATCTTGTTCTTCTGATTAGAAAATACGATTCCATGTTTCTGTCATGAAATTTTAGCCGATGATGCAAAAAAGGATTTTAGGTGACCAGCATTAACAAGACTAGCCTCTTTTTTCATCCTTTCAAAGCTAATGACAAATTTGAGGATATGAAGAAATACTTATCTTCAACTTGCAACACACTTTCTGTCTTAATTTTCGTATCATTTAACGCTGCAGAGCAGAGGAAACAGAGATGTGGCCAATTCATGGGGAAATTACAGAAAAAATCATTGGGAAATTAAAGAAACAACTAGGATTGATTTGACTTTCCCAGAGTTTGTATTGGAAGAAAAATAATTTGAGATCCGGTGAGATTCCACTCTTCATAGGCAGCAAAAGATAAGGTATTTAAAAAGTAAAGATGGGGAGTTTTTCAGCTACTTGAGTGGTAACCGGACACCTAGATAATATTTATGGAGTGAGGACAAAAAAAAAGTCAGAGCTTTAAGAAACTCACTGCAGTGATTGTGCAAAGAAAGATTTCAATGACATTTCTTTCTTCAGTGATTTATTCACAGCTGAAAAAGAAGCTGATGGACTAAATGAGTCAAGCACCAGCTGACCGTTGTGAATGTAGTGAGTTTAAATGGTCTGGATAACCAACTATAGGAAAATAAAATGTAAATAAATACGGAACGGTTGTTAATTCTTCTTAAAAGGAAAATCGTGTTTTCTATTCAATGATCTTCCTATTTACATTTTGCTAGAAAGATGTTAAACAGAGTGTACGAAAGGAAATTATTCCTTTAATTAAAATAGCTCGATGAATGCTCCAGGCTTTCAAGTCCCTCCTAATGAAATCAGATCTTTTAAGCTTAGATCTCCTTTTCCATAGCTGCCGTGCCTGGCAGAGGTCCCTGCCCCAGGGCATCCCCAAAACCCCATAGCCACGGGCTTCCCGCGGTTTCCCAAAGAGCCTTTTGCATTGCTTACCAGTCCTTAGCATTCAGAATTAAGAAGAATCTGGCAAATTTTGTCCATTGCTGGAGAGAAAGAAACAGCTAATTTTGGCCTGTTGGGGAGGGGAGGGCTGCCCTGGGGTTCACCAGCAGTGGGCTGGGGGGGTTTCTCTTCCCTTGCTCCGATTCCCGATGAACCGCAGCAGTTTCTTACCTTTCCTTTCCTCTCAGCTGGTAGGATTTTTTTATCCACCTCCTAATGTATCTGATTCTGTGATGGCTGAATGCACAGTCATGTGGATAAGAGCTTTTATCATCACTTCTCTTACAAACTCCCCAGGTCTGGGGGATTAGAATTGGGAAAGGAAAAAATTTTAAAATTGGTTTAAATGGGTTTAAAAAATGGAATGCAGTGGGTCAGAGCAAGGGAATAGCATTGTAAAGGTAAGAAAGCTTGCTAAGGTACCCATCAGTAGCTCTTTCAGGTGTGTCTGCTTTTAATTTTTATTTGCTACAATGTTTTTGGGATGCCTGCTCCATAGAGAGTCCCGATGGCAGTTATTAGAGACGTACCTTAAACCCAGCTGCAGTACCGTTAATNGAGCTCCACCGCAACACGTTATCTCTTTCCTTTTCAGTGAGTTAGCAATTACCGCCTGCATCTGTCTTGTTGCACGTGTGTGCCCTTATTACCCAGACCTTTTATTTGTTTAACTGCCTCTCAAATCCATGCCTATTGAAAGTCGAGGCAGAAATTTTATTCCCCGCTCCCATCTCCTCAAAGACAACAT